>JAYMSP010006327.1:0-11869 GCA_036897095.1 Plantago elongata | reverse complement strand
GCTATATATATTAGAGTCCTAGTTAGATTAATCTTATTCTTCTAATTTCTAATTAGATTAAACATAGCTTCTTATATTTTGTATATATACCCTACATCATTCTATGAATAAACACTATTGATTATTCAATAATCTTACATGTAGTGAGTGTGATTTTTATGTTCGGTAGAAGTGTTTGAAATCCAGCTCCACCTCTGCGGGAGCAGGAAGGGAAACCGACAAAGGAAAGTCGTTGAAATCGGTTCAGCAAATTTATAACTCATATGCTGACGAATTGAGATTTCAATTAAATCTCTCCACGCGCTGAATATTTAGTTATATTATTAAATAATATTAAAATATATATTTAATATTATATAAAAGATAAATGATTAGTTTGAATAGGTGAATCGTAACCACGGAAGACAATTAGAACGGCTTATAAAATACAAAAACAACCGTTAGAACAATTTAAGTGGGACTTGAGTTCTACGTAGATCGGGCGCTAAATATTTCCTTCTTTTCTTTTTAGAGTCTTGGCCGGATGTGCAACTGCATTCTTAAATTTCTTTTATTTTCAAGCTAAAAGGCAAGTGAACGAGTTGGTGTATAGAACAATAATCACGAAGAGTAAGAGTGTAGCAGTTGTTATGATTCCATTACATCATAATAATAAGCATGTAACTCAAACGTAACATAAATAATACTAAATGATTCAATTAGTTATTCAAATAGCTTCTTAATAAGATGAGACAAATTAATACTTATTCCTACTTGGCATTATTTAGCAAATTAGAAAACTTATAGTTAATTTAGTAAATCAATAATCCAATATAACAAAGCAACTAGGTAGATGCATACATATGTGAAAATGAAATATATTATCCATCAGTGACCTCAACCACCCATGAGCTATTAATTTGAGGATTACACCATATCGAATGAGTTCCCTAAAGGTGATTTCTATTAAACTGAAGCTTTTAAGTTTTTATTTCCTTTAGGAATTCTAACTATTGCGAATTGCAAATCATAATAATATACGAATTATGCTATCATTTTCTGACTAGATAGCTAATCTAAAATGAGAGGAAATATACAATTTGGTTTAGAATTAAAATCAATTCTGATTAAATTTTATGCAAGTCTTATTAAAAAATGCATCTGGAATTGAATTATAAACCAAACGATTCATTACTTGATGTCCCAATTTAAAAAAATCCAACTTAAATGCCATCACCTATCTAATTAAATTATGAAGAATAAAAATTAGTGGTATGTGTTGCTTATACTCTATACTGTCTATAATGAATATTTATTATCTAACCAATTAGACGTGTTGTAATCACATTTTTATAGTTGCTCTTGTGACTAAGTAAGGAGAAATGATGAGCTCGAACTCAATTTACCCTCAAAATATATATAACGGACCCATTAGATCACAAAATCGAAATTGTATAATTATGATGATACCATTCGTCATAATTCATATACAACTGTGCACGTGTTAAAGCATTAATCAGTCAAAAAGAAAATAAGTGAGTATTTCCAAATGATAAATGCACCTAGACATTAGTTTGACACTAGTATTTATTTTGTTTTGTACATCTAACACGTTAAACATTGATGGGGTATTGTATTACTACTAATTGCTCAATTCAAAGCGACTCAATCAGTAAAGAAATAGCCATGACGTGTCGACTATGGAGTATAAGTTTGTGAAACTTCTTGTTATATATTTTACAATACAACTCGCTTGATGAGGATCAAGTAATGAACGAGCAAAAGAAAGATCAAAAGTAGATTCATTCTAGAAGTAATATGAAATTATGCTAAACTAAAAGTCAATGATCATTTAAGTTTTTCTTACACTATTTATTTTGATGATAATATCATGCATATCATGTTCATGGTGTTAGCTAACTTCTATAGTTATCCAAAAAAATCAGAAGATGCTACTTTCCAAGTCTCACCATACAAAATAAACTAAGACGGAGTTTATTACTAACTTTAGAACTTATTTAGTAAACTTAAGTGAGAAGATAGATGGCAGCTGAATAATTAACTGGTAACTGATTAGGTAGAAATTTTTTAACAAACTAGCTTTGTTAGCTTATCAAACTAGTTAATTTTTCAACTAATTTTTTTTAACTGGTAACGAGTTTTTTTATTAAAAAATGATCATTAAACTGAAAAGATAAAGGCTCTGTTTTCCACAAACTTTTCAACTAGCTTTTCAGTTTCATGAGCTTTTTTAATAAAAAGCTCGTTACTTAAACGCACATCTTTTTAAACAAGCTAGCTAAAAAGCTAGTCAAGTTAGCTTGTTAAAAAAAGGCTACCTAACCCGCTACCAACTAATTATTCAACTACTAATTATCTTTTCAGTTAATTTAACAAGACTTAAGTGATACAGTTCGCGGGTTGCCGTAACCCTAAATATAAACCCTTGAAGACCTCTTCTTACTCGGGTTTAAAGTCAAAAATCTTCTTCATTGGTATGTCTTGGAGGTAAGTGCTAAATTAAATTATTTATTTACTTTGAAAAAACATCTATAGTGTTATGGACTTTTGTTTAGGAATAGAATTCAATGTCGAGTAGGTAATGGTACTAGCACAGTGTATAGGTTTTTCAGAGACTATGGGTCTTTTTCGGTGCACTCCACTTACAATGAGTGTTTGATCAACATGTAATAAGCACATGAATTCAACATTCTTTATGAGTAGGGATGCACCGGAAGGAGTTTCGGTGTCAAATAAACCTGATGCACCGTGTGTGATTCAAAGAACGATAAACTCAAGACTCGCTAATTCAAAAGAATATTGAGAATTGACTCAAGACTCGTTGATTCAGCTGAAAAAATCGAGAATTGATGGATCAAGATTCGTTGATTCATAAGAATACCAAAAATTAACAGATTTGGAGGAACACCTCAAATTTTTATATAAACTCAAAACTGCTCTTACAAAATAATGAAAAGAGGTATTTAAATAGCTTGTAAATCATAACTCCAATTGCTACAAGCATACTTGAATAACAAAAATATCCTAATAAATAAATAAAATATATCTTTAACTGTTAACATTCTAAATTTAATTAAACTCTATTCGTTCTACGTCAAAACCGGTGTATAGACATATGGAAAAACAATTGGTTTCTCCTTATGTAATCTTAAAACATGCGGCTCCTGAGTCCTTCAAGCGATACATAAGTTTTTACCCATATTGGTTCTATTAATTAGAGCATTAGTCCGTTTCAAAAAAAATTAGAGCATTAGTTGTTGGAGTCATATAACTTTTGTACAAAATTGTTTACGGTCCCTATATTGTTTCCGAAAAATCTCAGGGCTCCTATTTTATATATAAAATACATTAAAATAATAATTATAAAATAAGGTTATGTTATCTTCAATTAAAATTTACTGAATTGAATTGAATTGATTTTAACTGAACTGAACTGAAATAAAATATACATTATAATTAGGTCGAACTGAACTAAACTGAACTAGATTGAAATGAACTAAACTGAACTAATGTGATTTTCTCACCTTAATATCATGTATTTCCCTATCAAATGTACCACCGATTCTATCCATCATCGTCTTGAGTTTCAAAACTATCATTAAATTTGCTCAAAATAATGTATGCATATCCAACAGCCCAGGTAATTTAGTAGTCAATAATAGCACAATTTCTAAATATGAAATCTGATCATCACAAAGCAAACAAATGACACTAGAGTTGCAACTAAGAGAATTTATCAAAGGAAATAACAAGATGCGGAAATAAATCTGTCAATGGAGAAAAAGTAATTAAGAAGAATTCAACAAGGAAAATATACATCAAAACTATTTTGTCAATGGATAAACTACCCTCTGATTAAAACTGAAGATAGTTTATGCGAAATAAATCAAAATGGTATACCTCGAAAAGAGTGGAGGAACTACTTTTTAATTTAATTTGAACCATTTTATTGAATATCCGTCGTGTTTTTCCTTAAACAGTTAAAGAGGTGTCACAAATAAGTGTGAGCTTTTTCTTCTAAAATATTAGTATTACAGTCATAATGGTGCTATTACAAATAACCAGTCAATCACATTACATTAACTCTACTCAAATTATTCACAAATCAATCAATATATAACTTCATAATTATAACTCAATAACTCATTCTATTATAAAGCTAGCATACACCAGAAAATATACCCACTTCGATGTGAATTGAACCTAGTACCTGTGAAATTATAACATCTAAACCTAATCAAATAAATTAGGTATCATTAACACAAACAGCTTGAGAGAAAAGGAAAATAAAAACAGTATATTAATTAGCCCGCTCAAGTCCTACTTAAGTTAGTTTTTTTTTTACTTCACCATACCACCATTAAAGGAAAAGATGTACTAGGCTCATAGTACTTCGTATAAGAGGAGTCAAAGATATAATTAAAATTAATCAATGATAATCAAATCAAATCTATGCCAAATTGATGTTTATGAATGTTAGAATAGTTCATGTACCTGTGTTAAGACAAAGTTGAAAACTGAAACATAGCACAGAACGTCGTTCAAATTCAAGGAAAGAGGAAGATAAAATACTTTTACCTTTTGTGGTTGTCACTATTGATTTTACCGCATTTTTTCAATTGGAAAACCATGAGGTCAATTGTGGTAGACTAGTAGTAAATCTAAATCCTCCGGCCACCTACATGTCATCTTGTGCAATTTTAAATAATTTTAATATAATAAAACAGTAAGATACACCACATCTAATAAATAATAAAAATCTTATTTTACATATATAACTTTTTATTTTATTAAAAATATGTATCGACTTTACCGGAATAAAAGGAGTAGTAGATATTAAGTTCATGTTCCTTCTGTTAGTGTCATTCATGCTAACCAATGTTGACTGCTGATCTACCAGTACGAGTGCCTGTTCTTTTGGAACTTGGTTATGTATGTAAACAAAATAATACCAGTAATCTCTAACTTTGTTCTTACAGGAGAGCATTTTGTGGTTAATAATCATATTTTTGTATATGTAATTGAAAAGATTGGCTGAGTAATCAACTGAAACTTTCATTTCAAATAGTAACAGGTACAGGAATCAGAAAAATAATGAACACAATGAGTTATAAACAAAGTTAGTTTTAACTTCAAATCCTCAGCATTGGCTTAGTAGTGTTAATGGCCTTCAAAGGTGACCTTTCTGCTTGAACTGTTTCTACTTTCTTCATCAAAGGAGATGAAAAACAGCTAATGTTCTCTTTGACAGGATCGTGTTCATCATCTTCAACACTCTGGACTATCTTCGCAAGATGTTCCGAAAGCTGCTTGTCTTCGATAGACAAGTACAACTGTTCCATTCTTTCACTCAACAAACACATGTTTTTCACCAACTGTTTCTTCTCTTCCAGTTCACTTTCTAATTTGTGAACTTGTAACTGTTCTCTTTCCAATTCAGCTTGGTTATCAAGCACTCTTTTCTCAGAACCAGACACGGTCCTATCCTGCTGTTCCACTTTCTGCATTAGGCAACTTATGTCATTTTCGAGTTCCACGATCATTAAATTATTCTCTTGTATTTCTACTTCTTTCAACACTCCACATGCTTTGATCTTTTCCAAGGATTCACGAAGCAAATTCGTCTCGTCCTGCATTTGTGACAACTTTGAAGAGAACGAACTGGTCGAGCTGTTGAACTCCTCCTCCAAATTCGCAACAAGACGCTGCAAATCTGATATTCTTTGGTCCTTCTCTTCGACTAGCTGGTGAAGATCTTCTTTCGCCTGCTGTTTGCTTTCAAACTCATTTTCGACCTTCAAGCTCTCGTTTAATTCATCAAGCTGTTCTTGAAGATTCTTAATTCTGTTCTCCTTTTCTTCCAATAAACTATCAAGCCTTTCGTTCTCTTGCTTAAGACTCAACTCCACTTCTGTTTGAGCAAAAAGTGAAGCTTCTACTTCTTTACGCAACCGAGTGCTTTGCATGAGGTGCACTTCCAACTGGCTGGCTACCGATCTCCAAATCTGGAGCTCAAATTCAATTTCATTTGCTTCGCAAAATTTTAAATCCAATTCTTTGTTCGCTCTATCCAAAGCATCACTAACCATATCCAAATCACTCTTTATCTGCATTACTTCCTCCTCTGAATTTAAGCCACTAGTTGTTGATTCTTCTAGCATTTTCTTCAGTCTGTCTAGCTCGTTCTGCAATGGAAGCTGCAGCTCTTTAAGACTACGCACCGTTTCTGTCAAAACCACCACCTTTTCACGTTCCTCCTCTAGATCTTTCTGCACTGTATTAAAAGCAGCCTTCTTTATCTCCAGATCTTCCACCAGGCCAGATATGTTATTTTCCTCCATCTCTTTGCTTTGCAAATCTAAGCAACACATTTTTTCAGCGAATTCAGATTTCAGTACCAATAGCATAAAAGAAGACTCCTCATTAAGCATCTCCAGCTTCAGTATCAGTGAATCGCAAGCTTCCAGTTTATCATTCAGCTCATTCAGATACGCATCCTTGCTTTCCGATTCAGACTTGCAGAAATTCAGTTCTTCTGTTAATTTCTCCATTTCGGAACGCCATTCTGATTCTTTGGCTTGGAGGTTGGCCAAACAGCCATTGTGCACCTGCTCTAAGGACTTGAGCTTGCTCCGAATCTTAGAAGATGAGGATACTATACCCGCTTCTTGAATCCGAGATTCTTGTAGTTCTTTTATGGTGAACAGCATCTCTACCTTCTCTTGCTCCATTCTCCTAACCTGATAGTCCATTTCTTTGTAGAGTACATCCTTCGTTGCCAATGAACTCCTTAGACTTGCAATTTCCTGATCCCTCTGAGCATTCATATTCAAAGTAGACTTCGTCGTCTCATATTCATCACAAATGTTGTCGAAGTTTTTCTTGCACTCGAAAAGTTCGACTTCCAAAACCTTTCTCTTGCTTTCAGCATGAGCTAGAGCCTGGTTGCACATCTCAAGTCGACTTTGAAGATCCTTTGAGGTTCTAATTTGCGATTCCAAATTTGCCTCCAGGGAAGAAATTCCGTCAAGAAGTGCAGCTTTCTCGTTCTTCCACTCCTTCTCCTTCAATTTAAACTCACCCCGAAGCTTTTCATGGGCTTCCTTCAAATGATCAAACTGTTCCTTCTTCCATTTCAGCTGATCTTCAAACCTTTTGTTCTCCTCTTCTAACTTCGAGACGATATCGTCCCTACCTCCGCGTTCAGCCTTGGCCTTACTCTCAGTGTCTGAACATTTCTTCTTGAAAACAATCAGAAGTTGCTTCATCCCATCGATCTCTTTCTCAAGCTCACCAATTCTCTGATCTCGATCAATCTCTCCATTTCTACTATCCAAATCCAAGGCTTTCCCACTATTCTCCCACTCCATTTCCTTCATTCTAAATTGACTCAAGATCTTGTCATGAGCTTCTTCCAAATGACCAAACTGTTCTATTTTCCACTTCAACTGATCTTGAAGCTTCCTGTTCTCCTCCTCTAATTTGAAAAAAGCATCTTCCCTGCCCCCAAGTTCTCTAGAAACCTTAGTCTCGGTTTCCAAACACTTTTTCTGTGAAATGGACAGAAGCCTCTTAACCCCCTCAACTTCTTGCTTAAGAGCAACGATTTGCTGCTCCAGACCAACCTTTTTGTCATTTGCATCATCCAAAGTCAACGACAGTGCTTTGTTCTCTTCTTCCAGTACACTAAGCTTCGTATTAAAATCAACACGAAGCTTATCATTCGCCGATGAGAGATTCTTTATAATCACCTCTTTCCGTTCCAAACTAGACCTCAACTCTTCATTTGCACTCTCTGTAGTTAAGATGGTATCTTCCTTTTCACTCAACTCTTGAATCAGTCTCTCCACCCTCGAACTTGCCTCCTTAAATTTGCTCTGTTGGTCAATGTGGGATTTCTTCAAATTTTCGGCTAATTCTACTTTCACCTGACATTGTTCTCTTAGCCTCTCAACCTCAGCTTTGGCTTCATCTAGCTCTTGGTACAACGAAGCTTCCATTCCCACGACTCCACAGTTGATATACCTAGACGCAGCCAGCCTGTTAGTAATTGGTGCTAATGAATTAGCTACACATTATTTGTCTAGAGGTGCGATATATATGACAAAACGAGACAAATCTGAATCAGATGAAACAACTCATATAGCACACAAAGTAGAAAAAAGAATTGAACCCTGATTAGCCAAGTATTTACATCTGCCCATCCAATGTATACACTCTCAAAATATTCGATTTCGAGAACAGCCTAATACATCAACTGAAGAATTAAGTTACTATCTGACTCTGAAAATAGTACTGGATTATATTTATATGATTCTGCCTTGTACCCATTGTGATACCATTACCTACCAGTATAATATAACAGAAAATAATGCAACCTCAACAAGCATTTCATATGGCTGAAATTGAATAAGGAAATGCATTTCAAATGTTATAATTGAGGGTTACATTCAGTGACTATGAATGAATTAACCTAATTACACTAGATTCAAAATCAAACCACAAAAATGAAGCTAATCATCAAACAGGAAAAATTTAAAAAAAACACGACGTGAAACAAAACAATGAAGACAGAAAAGTTAAGGATTGAGAAGTAGGAAATACCTGTCAGTTTCGCCAATTCGACGAGAGGGTTTCAATTGATTTCTCGTGCAAGATGCAATTTTAATGGTGTTAATTTGAAGAAATCGATGATTTTGAAAGGTTCTAAGAGAGAGTAAAAGTGGATGCAAGGAAAGGAAGAGAGGTAAAATTGATGTTTGGATTTGTTTCAAAGTAGCCGTTATCAAGTTTAAATTAAATGGTAACAAAACAAACGGATAGTCGTTTGTCGTTTTAACGACAAGCACCAAACTCGGATCAGATCACTGACATTGGGTGTTTGGTTTCACTACTAGCCGTTGGTGTTCATGTCCATAGCCTGCCTCATCTGGGCTGGGCTTCCTGGGCCCCCCACGCAGATACCTCTACATAAAATTTTATTATCATATGATCATGTAAGTTGGTTAGCTATTATATACGGTATTTACAACTTATGAGGTGTGTTACGGCACTGTTTCTAAGTTTTTTTTTTTTTTAAAGAGAGCCAAAGCTCTCAGATTTTATATATATAGGAATCATGGCGGTTTGAATGAACCCGCAAATACAAAAAGTTGCAAAATAATTACATTCCACCAAGATACCCAACTAACTAACCATTTTGCTAAGATATGCCCATATATAAAATATACCGAAACACTAGGAGAAGTTTTGACAAAAGAAATCGTGTGTATGACTACATCCTTCCTAATGTTCCCAAAAAGCTGGCCAGTTGATATCAACTTACACCAGAGTGCGGACTTAAAATGTCATGGGTCATGCCTTTGCTCCATCTTATACTTCCTTGCAACAGGCCTGTAACCAAAAGACCCAAACAAATGATACCTGACTGTCAAACCGTGCCAATCTACATGCCAAGTCCTGTACCCAAAAGACCCAAACTGCAAATGTGTGACATGGTACCTCATCCCATCAAATAACAGGAAAGGAGCCAAAATAGTACTACCTTAATCTACAGTTTGAGACTGCAATTCGATTCGAGCCCTGATTGTGCAACAAAAAATGCAATTTCCAAATCTGCAGTTTGAGACTGCAATTCGATTATGCAGTGGCCTTGAAACTCCAATAGGTGACAGAAAAAACACGAAAAGATATTGCAGTTTGAAGCCACAGTCTGCAGAATCCCTGAACTTTAGTCGTCTACCAACTTAAACTGCAGACTGCAGTCTGAGGCTGCCTCGTTTAGCATTATACTTTTACTTATAATTATGTAAGCTATATTTCTTTCTACTTATAAAATACTTGTCCTCTGCAGAATCCCTGAAGTCACAAACACAGGTTGGAGCTGAAATTGCCGAATTACATCAAGTTTACAGTTCCCTGAAACTCTCCAAATCTTCTTCCCAATCACACCAAAAACTGAACCAAATGACACAGCACAAGCAAAATACCATAGTCCCCTGCTGCGGAATACCATATAGACATCAGTAGTTCGTGTCCTGCTGCGGAATTGCACCTATACAGGCTCCGTTCAACCAACGCAACAAGCAACACACCATAGTCACATTAATACCATTGCCAAATAATAGAAATCATGGGGATACTCTATAAGTCCAACCCATAGTCATGTGAACATAACCATTACTCAAGTCCTCAATGTGCAATGCAGTCAAAAGAAGTGTGGCTAAATTAAGTTCCAATAAAATCTGTTGAATGAAATACTCAGAATAGGGGTTGTGAAGTGAATGGGGAGGGAGAGATACTCCCCTGCAGCAAGAAACAAACCATAAGAACAACACCCCTATCTCACTACTACCCTGAAAATATAATGAATGCAGGCAAATCAGATATTAGGGGCTATAGTCTCTCCAAACTATAGCACCCTTACAAACACAGAATATGCAAAACCACCCTGCCATCATTAAGTCCCAAACATATGAAAATTCGGCCACCAAGTTACATACTCCTGCCAAGTATATACACAACATAACAAGAATATATTGTCCTTTTAGGTTTCATTTCTTCTATTTTTGACCTCTTCAAAACTGTATATTCCTTTTTTCCAGTTCTTTCCATCATGAATTTCTTTTTTAAACTGTGATATTATTTTTTTGCAGTCTCCTTCCCATTTCTTTTTTCTACTATACCTCCTTCACACCAACTGCAAATGATAAGGGCAGGCTGTATGTGCATACTGACAACAAATATGCATGAAATTACTACCGCTAACCATGAATGCAAAAAATTGTAAATGCAGAAGACATGCCATTACAATGTACAGACATATATGTACATATGTGGAAAAACAAACTGGAAAATAATGGAGAGGGAGGAAGACTCTCCTGCAAACCCAATGCAGCTGTATCAGTTCATACCCAAAATTCCATAACAAATAAAAGAAGCAATGAATATGCATAAAGAAATTAGACTGCCTGTTCCTCCAAACAAGGCAATCTAATAGAAATATGCAAACACCCTTCCCCTTAAGACCAACCCCTTGAGAAAGAACACTTGGGGATGAATGAACAGCCGACAGTTTTCCTTTAATGACCTGTAAATCTATCCTTCTATTGCTTTCCCACTTCTGAGTATTATCTTTTTTCAGCTCAGATGCAATATAATAATTCTTTTGGACTAGGCTACCTAACATTTTTTTACCTCCATGTGTTTCACTTTTTTCTAGGAAAGCTCTATAGACCAATCAATTTTTTTAGGTCTGCCGCCTTTTTTACCTATTAGCCAGGATTTTTTCTGATATGGAGGGTTTCTACCTATCGAAACAATATCACATTGCAGGAAAAACATTGTGAGCATCACAGGATACCATCCTCTATCAATCACCAGAAAAAAGATCATCAGTAGTTCCAAATAATGCCACACACAAGAAATAAACCACCACAAATTCAAAATTGGAGAAAGAATCAAATTACCCATTGAATTTTCTGATGTAAGCTAGTCCACTCTTGTCACCATATGCCATCCTTCTCACTGTGATTGGAATCTCTGCAGGTTCATCGATACAAGTTTTCCTCATTTGAAGAGCATCATTGGCCAAATGATCAACTACAATATTCCCTTCTCTGTACATGTGAGAAAGCATGATTTCTTTGTGTCTACAGAGGTGATGAATCTTAGTCAAGAGGATGTGTAGCTTCCAGTTCCAGCTTTGATTGGCTTTGATGATGAGTTGTAAAGTCAGTTGAGAGTCAGACTCCACTGTGATCTTGTCAAGTCTCATCTCATTGCATATATGAAGCCCCTGCCAAATCCCCATTAGCTCTGCCAATATGATTGAACTAGTACCCAAGTAGGTTTGGTAACCTTTAAGTAT
>JAYMSP010006326.1:0-11870 GCA_036897095.1 Plantago elongata | reverse complement strand
ACGAGAGAGTGACATGTGTCCCCACCTTTTTTAATTTGAATTTAATTTAGTTATTTTTTAATTTTTAAGTTTAATATATTCAAATTTATTTTAAAATTATAATTTATAATTAAATTATATTATTTAAATTTTTTAGCATTTTTATATATTTTTTTATAATTTAAATCAATTTTTCAAGTTTTTTATACAAAACAGAAGCGAGATTGAACAGGACGTCGACACGTATCCTGATATTTTTGAATTTGTTTTTCTAATTATTATATATTACGAAAATACGGTTCGTATACATAATTTGGCGAGAAAAAGGATCCTACGACTGAATTTGATCGGTAAATTGATCGGAGTATTAAAATTCCATGTTTGTTAAACTAGAGTACTGAAATTGGTCAGTGTTGAAGTAGTGTATCAAAAGTGGCACTGTCTCACTCTAGTGTACAAAAAAAATCCACAATTGAGACTAGGTTATATTATATAGATAATGAAATAGTAGAACCTAACTAGGAGAGAAACTAACAAAATTTCATTGTCCAAGACGAACTGGAGAAGGAGAACAAATTTCGTTGTCCAAGTCTAATCTAGGCAAGGAAACATAAACTCGAACTAGACTTGGAGTCGCGACGCGATGGGCTGAAAAAAGGCCCATCGCGATGAGCCCACCACATCGCTGACAGAGCTGGTAGCAACGCGATGAGACTCTTTGTCGAGAGTCGCGATGCGACGACTTTAGCTGGAAATTCCAACTTTCCCCTTCTTTGTCATTTTTGCTCATTTTTCTTGATTTCGCTCATTCCAGCTTCGTTTTTAGGTATTTTGACTTCATCACTCGACTTCTAACGACCATACAAAGAAATCAGATAATCCAAGTGTGCATAAAATGCATCCTTTTTCTATCAATTGGAGTGCTTTCACCAAATACCTGTAAAATTCAAAATAGAACGAAACGAGTAAAATGGTTCTACTTTATCATTGAAATCAGGACTTAAGAACTATAAAAGGTGGTGAAAAAGGACTAGATAAGAGGTCCAAAATCCTCTCATCAAACTCCCCAAACCAGACATTTACTTGTCCTCAAGAAAAATACTCTTCTAAACATCTAAGAAAATAAACAAACAAACAAAACAAGTCTAGACCCCTAAGACACGAGGCTACCATTGTAAGGAATAAACTCTAGGAATGCAAAAAAACCTTAACATCACATCAGCATTCATAGGAAGACACACATAAGTTCACAAAATTAGTTTCCAAAGTAAATAGAACTTAAGACGAAGGTTTGGTGGATAGTGATAGAATGTTGGAGGATGATGACAGTGCCTCCACATACCAATTGCCAGCAAACTTGAATGATGAAGGAATTCCTGCATCTGAGCAGGTTCCTCAACTCTCTGAGAGGGATCAAACTGAGATGGGTACTCAGAATGATCACATAGAGGAAAGGTTCGAAGTCCCAGAAACTTCAAACAAAAATATGGATATTGATCAACAAGATCACATAGGATCTCCACAAGTTGAAAAGGCCAATGTGTCTTAAATTCCTTAGGTAGCAGAGTGGTTTATCTCTAACTTGTAAGAATTTCTTATATATACTTGTTACTCATATACCTTCTTTGTTACAGGCCAATGTGGAGACACAATCTCATGGGGAAGCAAGTGTGCTTACCACTCTGAAAGAAGTAGAGGTTCCTTCAACCTCAACACATCAAGAAACCGGACTTGTTATATAGGTAATTGATTATTTCTGAAAAGAAATAATTTGATCTTAAATAAAATGTTTTGTTTGTAACTAAATTTGTTGTGTTTCTAAAGTAGGCTCCAACTAAGAAAGGAAAGGAGGTGGTTTCAACACAACAAGAACAAGAAAATCCATAAGCTGAAATAGTTTCTGAGGACAATGTTGTTGAACCTTTCCTTGAAGGATGTAAAAATTGGCAATAAACACTCCTCTCTGGAAACCTCTTTTCTTAATTAAACAATACATCCACCTTTTAGGTTGTTCCAGAAGTAGAAGTGCGTGGGGAAGATGTTGCAACCACCCCAACGAAATTGATAATGCCGAACAGGCAAAGAAACCAGAAAGGTTGCCAGAGACCTCACAGATTTCTGGGAAAGTTAATTCTGAGCTTCCAACTGCGGAAGTAAGTGATAACTCAGACATTAACATGTTCTCTCTGAACATTACCTTTCTGATCAACAATTTCTAAGTATTATATTTGATTTTAATACTCAGGCTCAAGCAGAAAGAAAGGAGGATGAAGATAGATCTTCTGAATCTTCACCTCAACTTTCGGTATCTGAAGCATTCGTTGCTCCAGAAGTTCCAGGCAATGAGCCTAGTGTGTCTACACAGGTATGCTCAGAAAGCTCTGAACTTCATATTTTTCAAATATCTACAAGTGAATTGAACAAAACTAACTTGTACTCTTTCTTTCAGGCTCAAATTGATGTGCCAGGAGTTGATGTGGAGACACCAGTCAACTTACTCGAGTTATTCCATACAATCACCCTCAAGAAGCATATGAAGTGCTTCAAATTGTGGCAAAAGCTCATAAAGGTTGATATTTCATAAATCGCCAAGGTGATCGATCATAAAGAGTGAAGAGCTAGAGCATTCGATCTGGAAAACTACGTACATGCATTGTTTCCTACAGAGGATTATTCGCACTATTCTCTGATGCATGAAGACTTCCTTACAGAAGTGGCACAGAAAATTGTAGCGACTTTTCAAGCCGGTGATGAACAAACCAAGAAGCAGATGGTCTTCGACCCTGCGTCGCACAAATCACTACAAGTGTATCCCTCAGATCAGGAGGAAGTAAATGGCAACAAGGTCACTTTACCAGACGTGATCAACTTGGTTTCTGAAGACGATGAAGAGATTGATGAGAATGACTTCCAAGAACCTCCTTCAGAACATCACAAGAATGGTGATGACAAGAAAGATGATAATGATGATGATAGTCCAGCACCAAGGAATGGTGGTATAGCTCAAGGCAACATTGGCACTGGAGCACATCAAAAGACTCCATCCAATACTCAGAAAATCCCACCATCATCATCAAAGTCTCAACCACCTTGTACAACCCAACAAGCCTCACAAAAACAGGCTCAGGCTACCCAAGAAGATGAAGAAATCATAGCTGCTGAATTCCAAGTTGCAAAACTAAGGAAATTGTTGGAGACTGAAACATGACTCAACTTGGAGTGTTAATACCTTTTGGAAGAAAAGGAAGCCCATATACGGAGATTCGAGGCAGAAAATGCTAGAGAAAGGGAACTACTTGCTGAGAATCAAAAACTCAAACGAGACATCAAAGTCACGGCTGCAGATTTAGATGCTCTTGTGACTGAAGATGATGAGCAAGATGCTAAGGCTGCATTAAAGAAGCAAACACCAACTGCTACATAGAAGGGTAAGGGAAAAATGGTTGTCGGTCTGGATGAGGATGATGATGACTTCATTGAAAGTGAAGAGGAAGAAGACCCTAACCAAATGGCACCAGAAATTGATGCTATGCACACTGCCCATCTAAAAAGGGAGTTGCTAGCACCACACATATTTTCCTACCCATCCACTACAATTAGTGACGCTGAATACATGGGCAGAAGCTCTGTGTACGCAAAGTTGTGTGAAGAATTGCTACAACAAGACGCCGATGTTCTTGCAACTGTCCCAAAGGAAAACAAGCATGTTGCTTAACTTCTACTCAGAAGAGATACAACAATTGCACTTGCCCAGAAGGATCTAGGCATGATAAGGGATAGGGATTGCAACAATGCAAACAAGGCACTGGACGAGGCATTATACGCTACTCAAAAAGGCTGAAGCCATTTTTTGTCCATTGGAAGAGCTAAATCAAAAGGAGACGCTACTCCTAAGAGAAAATTAAGAGCTCAAATCCAAACTCCAGAAGCTTGTTCAAGTGCACAACAATCTGCAAAGAAATTCTATATCTCTTTCTAATTCATATGCCAGTTTGACTCAGTCATTCATGACTATGGGGGAAGAATTAGCAGCGCCCTAGAGAGGCCAAGGCAGAAAGAGAAAACAATCTATACCCTCCACTAGTCAAGCTCCAGAAAAGAACAAGGCTCCAGAACTCGAAGTTGCTGAAGAACCGAGAGTAACAACAAGATCAAGGCTTAAGAGTGTGATAACAAGAGGTTCCAAGACCCTTGATGTATCCGAATCAAAGAAGCCTTCTGAAGAAGAAGAAGAAGGAGGAGGAGGAGGAGGAGGAGGAGGAGGAGAGATAGTTGGTCAGGAAAGGTCCAAGTATCCACTCCTGTTCATCTCTCATGATGATGATGAGACTGATCATGATGATCATCCACTCCAGAAGAGAAGGAGAGTTGGAAACATCTCTGAACCATCACTGGCAGTGAGGCCAATTACTCCTAGAACTCCTTCTAGTAACACCAAGTCGATCCTAGGTGGATCTTCCAACACTACTCCCATAAAGCATGAAGAACTGACAATGGAGAAAGGACTCAATAGAAAAAGACGAAGGGACTTACAGTTTGGTCGAGTTCAGAAAAAAGAACAAGAAGAAGAGAGATTGGATGCTTCCCTCTCATTGAATATGTCAAAACTAAAGACAGTCAATCCACCTACAGATGTATTCATCTCCAGAACAGGTATTGGACTCTTGAGCTAAAACACTTGCTGCAGAACAAGAAGTTCTCAACTCACATCTACAGTCAAATGATGGCATGGAGAACTAACAAGCCCATATTGCTAAATTCTCAGCATACTAAGGCATGGGTTGATTTTGAAGTTCAGAAAAGGACTGAGGTTATGCAAAAGTCACTTGATTTTGTCTGTACTTATCCAAAGTCTGATGATGTACACAACGTTCAAAAATTGGATGGCACCTATAGCAAAAAGAATAAATTGGGTATCAAACCCTACCAATCCTTCTATATGACTGCTAAAGAATATATGAATGACATTGCATATCTTGGGATCATCTATCAGCATCATGAGATGTCTGAGCTTAAGGTAAACCATGCATGATATGGGCAAATACTACTGGGTCAAGCTCTTTGTTCATAAAAACAAAGACCCTGCCAAAACTTATAGAGACCTTTGTGGATTAGCCAAAAAGACAGAGCTCTTGTCAGAAGGCTTCTCTATGAATATGTTAAAGACTGCAGGAGGGTTGATAACCAGATACACTTATCTAGATAGGGTCTGAAGACTTGTGAAATCTGAACCAAAGTTATTTTTGAAGACTTGAAGACTAGTATTTTAGAATGTTTACTTGGAGCTTGGAGTTCTAATTTAATTAGTAGTTTTTGTAATTCTGCTGACTGTATTACTTTGTAATACTTTTTGTAAAAGTTATGTTCCATTCTATAATTATTTTATCTGATGAACATGCTCTTAGATACCATTAATAGATGATAACTTATCAGCAAAGATCACTTCTTGTGATTTGGTTAGTGTTTACTTTATGCACTTAATTTATCTGATTGAATATCATTTGCAATGATTAAGTGATGGATTATTTTCACTTCCATGTTTGTAATAGGACTTTGAAGATAGTCATGGTTGATTGATTAAAAAAAGGGGGAAATTTGTTAGGAATATAGTATTTTTGATCAATCACCTATCTTAGTACAGGAAGGTGACTAGTACTCTTAGTTCACTTGAACATTGTGAAAGAGGAAATCACTTAGAATGTTAGTCTAGTAAAACTTGTATTAAGATTTCTAGGTCTTTGAATGTAATTTTATATTTTGAAGAAGGCCATGAAGAAGGATCCTAGCAATGGATTTTAATCGAAGAATTGAAGACTGAAGATTGCACAAGTTTTTGAAGACTAAAGGTTAAGTCTCCTCAGATAAACTATGATCAGAAAATATATTGTATAGTGTATATATTGCACATAACAAGTCTCTGAACATATGACATCATTGAGTACAAGAGCATTCTTGCTTTCAGAAAGCCGCATGTGTTCGTTGAGACTACAAGACAAGAAATAGTACAATGCATTTATTACACCGGCTGGAGAGTCGCTCAATGCATAGTCCTCTCTGAAAATGAGAAAGGGACTTCTGAGTACTCATTTTGAAATATAAACGGATTGAAATTTGAGTATATCTACGACTCTCATATTCATCTATAAATATTACCACTTAGAAGCTGAGAAATACACACACGAACTACGCTCATATCTACTTTCAAGCAAGTATTCTCTCAAGCATCTCACTAACATTCCCAAGCTTACTGTTGCGACTGAAAAGCCTGAAGAATCACTAGTAGTTCTAAGTGTCCTGAACTTATAACAAGAGATTGTTATTCCTGAAGGAGTTGAACTTTCGGATACCTTTCTGAAGCTCATTCTCTAGAACGGATACCAATTACTTGGGTCAGTTAAAGAGAAGCTACCATACATTGAATAAGTGTATTAAGTAGTTATATCTCTTCAAAGCTCTCTAAAAATATAACTGAAAAGTTTTACGAGAAGCTTTCCTGACAATAAACTTATAACCAACACCATCAAGGCGTGGAGTACAAGAAGTACTTGATTTGAGAAATTAAGGAATAGCTCCAAAGTTATGTTGAGTACATGAAGTACTTGGCTCGAGGAGCTAGGTTTTAACTTAGAGGGAACATTTGGTTGGGAACTGTTTGCTTGTAAGGATCTTAGAATAGGATTATCATAAGGAGAACTCAATTATCTGTTCTAGTGAATTCTATGTCTCAAAAAGGCCGAAGTGGATTAGTTGGACGATTACACCACCTCCAGGTACCACTATAATTGTTGTGTTATTTACTTGCTTGTACTTATCTTTCTAGCATAGTACTCACACACATTATTTTTAAGTATCAGAAACCCACCAGTTTCTTTGTTTATCGACAAAAATTAAAAAAGATTATTCACCCCCCCCCCCCCCCCCCCGGCCCAGTCTTTACCTTTGCCGTTATCTGGACCAACATAGTCTCAAGATTAAATTGGAATCCAAACAAGCTAGAATTAATTATGTTACCCCTAATTAAACACCCGAAAAAATTATTACTAACCAAGGAAATAAAAATAAAAATAAAACGACTAAAGAAAAAGTCGGGGTTTAACAAAAAAATTATTAGAAGTGTAAACCATATTATTTAGACAAATACTCTAAAGATGTGATAATCTATCTGTATGATAAAAGTGATGGTTTAAATTGAAGAAGTGATAACTCACATATAATAAAAAATTTATTGGCTAATTCCCAAAAAAAATAGATTTTTAATTCATCAATATTTGTTCTAACTTCCCATCCCTATATTTAGCATCTTCTGTGTGTTTAATTCTGGAGTACTATTTGAACAAACTGCTAGAGGAGGTTTTATCAACAAAAAGCCTATTTTTTAGGATCAATTCAACATGGATGGAATACTATTTCGTAGTTTTTAATCTAAAATTATGTGAAGAATAATTGGTATCAGCAGCGCCTTTTTGTCTGTGTTGTGGAAAAGAACCTGGAAACTTAAAACATTTACAGAGTATTACGATATAGTACTAGAAAAGGAAAAAAATCAGCATGGAATAAAAACTGCCGTTCAAACAAATCCAAATTTAAAATTTATATGTAAAAAATGATGTGGCAAATTCCAGCCGCAGAAAATGAATTAAAATTCTAGCAAAATTCTCAACTTGCAGCATTATTTTTACACTATATCAGCTCATGTGTTGACAATTGACATACATTAAAGACGAAATGTAGAAATATATCAATAAAATCTCAACAAACTAAACAATATTCCTTCCATAATTTTAATAATAAAATAAAATTATTTTGCACGCTATTTAATGAAAATATATGGTATGCGATTATTTGAGATAAAAAAGTCATATAGGTCCAATAATTGTATGGTTAAAAATTAATTGTATTGTAAAAGTTATTTTTAAAAAAAGAAAAATATTTTACTTTTAGACTGTTGACAATGGATCATGCTAAGGCCGTGGTCGTCGGCTAAAACCAGTTTGACGACCACTGCTGGAAAAAATAATGTCCAACAGATCGTCGTGACGATCATGAATAGTACTTTTTATTTTTATTTTATTTTTTATTTAGCATATTTAACAAATTCTAAGAGTGTTTAAAAGTTGAATTTAATCAAATTATATTTTTAAAATTAGTGTTAGAATTTTTAAACGTATAAGTCTAAAAGTTGTAAAATTTAAAATATCGAAATACATAGTCAAGAGTGACAATTTTCTTACGTGGTCGGCCGTCGGCTACAACCACTCCTATGACCACTTCCATTAGAAGTGGCGGGACGGAGGAAGTATCATCTAACTGAATTTCGTTATATAAACACAATCCCATCTAACTAATCAACTTCATTTTAATCTGAGGGCCAGTTCTAGAATATTTAGGCCCATGCGAAAATTTAAAAATGGTCCCAATTATAATTAGAAGAATATAAAATATGTAGTACTATATGATAAGAAATTGTCAAATTCAATGTTGAGATTTAGTTTTCGAAAATGGACTGTATTTAGCTTGAGTTATATTGATAAAATTTCAGGAATTAGGATAAACTTTGTAAAATTTTCAGTTTTAAATTCCACCTTAAAAATAAGAACAATGAAAAAGGAAGTTAATTAAAGGAAGGGCACCATTTTCACCATTGATTGAGGCAGTTCAGAGTTTTTTCCTTTTGAGTTCTTGGCTTCTGCGTTGAAAATTATTTTTCAGTTATTTTAATTTCCCCCAAAGCTATCAATGTGAAGATGTGTATGAACTTGAAGCCCCAATAAAAATGAGGCTCATACAGATAAACAGTCCGCATGGAGTCTGGGCCTAGCCTGTTACTCACTTATGGAAAATATTCAGTGTATCAATTTAGATGATCCTCATGAATCTTAACTTATCGATATTGAGAAGGATATATTCGTGAAAACGAAAATTCATAGTACTCATTCATGTGAACATCACTACTACTAATTTGGATCCATTGAGTAAGAAGCGTTGCTACATTACCCAACTCCCATATGAATTAATATAGTAGCATTATATAAAAGGTTGCTTGCTATCCACCCCTATCAGTTGGTATACTTCATTTATCAGTATACTGAGCTAATATACATTTATTGGGTAATATACTTCATTTATCAGGTATACTGGACTAATATACATTTATCAGGTATACTGGACTAATATACATTTATCAGGTACTATACTTCATTTATCAGGTATATTGGGCTAATATACATTTATTACGTACTATACTTCATTTATCAGGTATACTGCGCTAATATACATTTATCAGGTACTATACTTCATTTATCAGGTATACTGGGCTAATATACATTTATCAGGTACTATACTTCATTTATCAGGTATACTGGGCTAATATACATTTATCAGGTACTATACTTCATTTATCAGGTATACTGGGTTAATATACATTTATCAGGTACTATACTTCATTTATCAGGTATACTGGGCTAATATACATTTATTAGGTACTATACTTCATTTATCAGGTATACTGGACTAATATACATTTATTAGGTACTATACTTCATTCTTCGATTCTGTAAATTCAAATTCATATGTTCTAAATTTCTAATATTCAATTATATCTCTAATTAGCTAGAATGTATGTTTAAACGTTTCTTCATAGCAGTCTGGTTTTTCAACGTATTGTGTAATACAAAGACCGTAAAAAAAAAAAATTTAAATGGCTAAAGGGTGATTCGAACTCCCAACCTATTAATTAGAAGTAAAACGTCTTACCAACTGAATTGCATTTCATTGTTCAAGACCGTACAAAAATATATATGTCTAAATTTCAGATTTACAACCCCCCTTCAATGTGAGAGGACTATTTGAAGCTCATAACTTAGTGGCAATCTTTCGAAAGTCATTAATTAGTTAGTATGCATTGATTTTCTAAAAATCAGATTTATTTGTGGTGTAGGTGTTATAGGTTCAGCAGATTTAAAATCAGATCATGGAGGAGTTCTGTATAATTGTAAGTGTAGATGGGTATTGAACAAATGGCTTTGCAAATTGATATTAAAGAACCCCGACTACCTTCGTTTGTCCCACGGTTTAATTTGCAATAAAAAGTAATTGTCAGTATGTTTCCCGTTGGCTCTTTTTTGAATAAAGTAATTACATATGTTTGTAATGTTTAGATTACGTAATTATTGGGAATTTTCATTATAACTTTTTTTATCATATTTAAAGTTACACTATTAACTTTTATTTTTCAGAACGTACACTAAAACCTTTATAAGAACAATATTGACTTTACTTATCACAGGGTGTATGTAAATTTGCCCTATTTTACTCTTGAATATGTCTGGCATATTTTGGGATTTGATATTCATTATAGCGATCCACCGGTTGATCGTTTATCCTTTCATATGGAGGATGAACAGTCAGTGACATTTGATGACGGAGATTTAAATAATATCTAACTTGAGAACAAAAATATAAGAGAATTTGTTGGGTGGTGATAACGACGGGGAAGTAGAATCAAAATACCCGATGAGATTTTAATACGTCCTACCGGGAAGCCAGTTGACTCAATCGTTAAGAGCACGTATCCTAACCTATTAGCCCATGTTGGTGATTGGAAGTACTTCCAGGATAGAGCTATTCTTGCTCCTACTAATGAGATAGTTAGTACATGAGGTTAATGATTATACAATGTCCATCTTGAGTTTTTGAGTTTATATGTCATATGTTCGGTTGAAGATGATATCGTTAATAGAGAACACATATACTCTATCAAATTCCTAAACACAATTAAGGCGTCTGAAATACCAAGCCATTTGATTCGGTTGAAGGTTGGCACTCCTATTATGCTACTAAGGAATATTGACCAGGCCGAAGGGTTTTGACGGAACTAGATTAATTGTTGCTGGAATTAACGAACATATTCTCCAGACAAAACATATACATGGAAAGAAGACTGGAGAGAAGGTATATATACCTCGCATGCTACTCACACCTTCTGATCTCACTAAGTTTACTTAGTTTCCAACGAAGACAATTTCTGATTTTAGTCGGTTATGCTATGACAATAAACAAAAGTCAGAGACAATCACTATACCATGTTGGATTGTCCCTCTCAAGTTCCGTTTTCAGTCACGGTCAGTTATGTGTGGCATTCTCGAGAGTCACGAGCAATAAAAGATTGAAGGTCTTAGCGCTTGATGAGGATGGTAATCCAACCGATACTACAACCAACGTAGTTTACAAGGAGATCTTTTAGCTCTCTCTGAGGTATTGTGTTTTGTTTATAAAAATTGCATTTGAAACTTTTAATTAATATATCATCTAATTTTTAAATATGTTGTTTTGCAGTTCGCGAATACTCCTCTCTATTCAAAGCGCGATGACTTTATTTTGAGCAGTTGTTTTAATAAATTGTATTGGACCTTCGAACACTACTATGTTATTTCACTTTTGGTTTATTAGTATGGCATACTACCATTATTTATTTATTGGAGCAATTTTTATAATTAAATTGTATTGGACCTTCGACTACTACTATGTTATTTAACTTTTAATTTATTTAACTATTATTTATCTTACTATTGTTTGTTCAAAAAGTTAACTATACCCTTGCGTCACCATGGGTTAGAACTAGTTCTATTTGAAAACTCAGTTTGAAAGGTAATTAACAAACTATATGATTGATTAAAGTGTGTGTGTGTGTGTGTGTGTAAACAATTGTTGAGTACTGCTTATCACCCTCAAACAGATGGGAAAACTAAGAGAGTAAACCAATGTTTGGAAAGCTATCTGAGGTGTATGTGTGGCCAGTCTCCCAGGAAGTGGCATACTTGGTTAGCTTTAGCTCAGTGGTGGTACAATAGTTCCTACCATTCAACAATTAGAATGAGTCCATTTGAAGCCTT
>JAYMSP010006325.1:0-11872 GCA_036897095.1 Plantago elongata | reverse complement strand
ATAAAATTCATTCAAATTTATATAAAACTAAAAAAAACTATGAATTTAAATATAAAAAAATTATTAATTTTTAATTACATCAAAAAAAAAAACATGATAAAAATGCATAAATCATTAAAAAATTGTGGAAAAACTTCATGACATATAAAAAAAATTACGAAAGTAAAAAAAAATGTAAAATGACCTTATGTCATGTTAGCTGATTTTATTCAGGTCGGTTAGTCTCTTTAATAGCCTCACCAAAATAAAATGGTGTTTCAAATAAAGAAGAAGAGGTGAATTAAATAGTTTTAAAACATTTTTCATGTTTATGACATTTTAAAATTTTAAAATAATTTTATATAATTAAATATATTAATAATTTTTTATTTTAAATTTTATAATTTTTATATTTTATATAAACTTACAATTTATATATTATTTAGAAAATTTTAAATCAATTTAAATTAAAGTAAATAGTCAAGAATCCTACTAGTCAATCTACATCATCATTTTACTTTAAAAAATCAACAAATACCTCTTTTGAACACAATGTTATTGTAGTGTACCTCTTTGGATGGTTACATTCAACTGGTACCAAAATGGTCTGTACACATTGTACTGTACCCTTTTTGGATTTTTGCCATTTTCAACTCAACCACAAATTTCTTATACTATAACAATAAATAATTAATAAAATAATATAATGAAAAATTAAGAATTACAGTCTCACTATACAATTTATTAAATTATCTATTATTATATTATAAATGTAATTTATGGCCACAATCAACAAATATTTTATATTCAAAATCGAGATACATTATAGTACCCCACCCGAAGCATAGATAATTTGAGGGAGTATATATCTTTTTCTTTATTATGGCCCTACCCCCAACTCAAAACACCTTGTACTATTGAGAAAATTGACCAGTTGTTTGATATTTATCTAAAACAAACAAATGTTCATTTGTTAAATCAATTTTTAGTATTTATGTTATGTCTTCACTAATAATATTATAATCAATCTCTTTCATAATTTTTCAATTATTTCCTTTTACTTTTATTATATGTACACTTATTACTTTATTTATAGTAATCATTTTTTTACTCAAACTTAATAAAATTTGTAGAAGAAAAAAATGAAAAGGAATTTGTGAAAACGGAGGAAGTATTAAACATCACTTGTTATACACATCACTTTATTCTTTTACACCATATATAACAACCCCATCTTTTATCTCAAATACCATATTTTATTACTCACTATTCTTCAACTAAAAGTTTTACATAACTCAACTTTTTAACTCTATACCATACGACAGTGTGATTTTTTATTGTGTTAGCAATTTAATAATAATTGACACATGTATTTATTTATATAAGGGTCTTCCTGGTTGAATCTCAACTTGAGTTGAGATTTTTCAACTCGAGTTAAATTTTATATTTAATGTATTTGTTTACCTAGTATAAAATATACATTATGCACTATATGATATTCTCTAGGGTGTTAAAAGGTTTTGTATTCAATTTATATGATATTTCTCCCTGACTACGCTATGTGCATATGTATATCAACAGATAACGTTGGGAACAAAAATATATTCCGGGGGTGATCCTTCCTTCTGGGTGCCTTCATGATTTCAACTGTAAATTGAAACTTGGTAGTTTCTTAGTGAAAATGATTATGAGGATATGGGTGTGTGTATATTGACGAAACCCTAATTCAACTTGTGGTAAGTATCTAAGTTAAAGCTATCAAATGATATGATTTGATTGACAGATTTATGGTAAGTACCATAATTTAATCAATTATTTAGACGAATCGTAAAATTTTATCGGAAGATATTAATTAATTATCCATGTATAGATACCATACTAAATCGATTATATTCATCATCCAACAATATGACTTTAAGCCAAAATGTTGTACTATATTACATGTTGAAATCTAAATTTTTTATGGCTCAAAATAAATGCATGTCCAAGCCTAATTCATAATTTATAAAACTTTACATTTACACCATTAATCTTTTTTTCCCTTAGATTAAAGTAAAACTTTTATGAAAAATATTCTCATGTGAACACCAAATTAATCTTCACCAATGAAAATAAGAAAATTAGATGTGAACACCAAATTAAATTTCACAAATGAAAATGAGGAAATCTTGCACGGCTGATTTGAAGTATTAACCAACTTTAGTTTTATAAATCATTTATTCTTACGTCATTACATCAAAAAATCATAACTTCATAAACCATCCTTTGTGGTTGAATTTAGTAAGCAATTCTATCTATTGAATAAGGACAAACTCACAATCTGACTGAGTGTCATCAGGGTAAAATTTTGCTAGCAATTTGAATTTTTTCACAGCACTATATATGGACGTCATATATATCGTATATGTCTTAAATCATGTGGTGTATTTTGTATACTGTAAGTGAATTCATGGTTTCTATAATTATAATAATTAATAATGAACCATATAACATTAAAACCTCATAAAGTAATTGGGCATTGAACAAAAATTAAATAATAATAATTATTATCATTAAGATTGGGCAATAAATGGCAACGAAGCGCAGCTCAGTTGGTAAGACGCTTCACCTCCAACCAATAGATCAAGAGTTTGAGTCACCCTTTAGCCATTTCAAAAGAAAAAAAGATTGGGCAACAAATAACATTGTTCTCAAACATAGAACTGGAGGTAGTACTCAAATTAAAAATCATAAAACTGGAGGTTCGTAGACCTAATCCTCATTCAAGGGGAATAGTGTTCAAATCAAATAGCTCTAAAGTGTTGTTTATTAGTGTAACACTCAATCTCGAAGTCCTTTGTGACGGTCGCATGTTGTGCAGAGATACAATTTATATTTAGGCACGCAATGATGGTCACAGTAGGAATCTGATATAATGTTTGAATGGAGCAACATGTGATTGATCTTGGAGATCTTTAGGAATATGTATTCTCGAGCCGTGATGACTTTGTCAAAACAATCATGCTCATCCCACATGGAAACTAATGCCTCAAGTAATACACATCGGTGATCAACATTTTTCGAGAGCAAATGGAACAAAATATATGCATATCGGGCAAACTTGTGACCGACATAAACTATCTTATCCAATAGGTAGTCCATCTGACTGAAGTCGTTACACTCGAACACATCAGTTTGAAATTTAAATTTGTTGAATTATAAAAAAGTTATGTTGAGAATCACTGTATATAAAGAACCGAGATTAGGATTTAAGGCATATCTTTACCATTAACATTCTTAAATAGCTTTTCGGATTGTCATGAACTCAACCTCGACAAATATAGAGCTTTTCCACTTGTTTCTAGGCAGCTCGTCAAACCTTACATTTGCATAAAATCCTGGCACTTTGGTTATATCTTTGAACTTCGTGGAGCTGGTAACCAAAAAAACTGAAATAAGTAAAAAAAATCGGAACAATAAAGAAGATATGTCTATAAAATTAGATGAATAAAATTTTAACCATTGAATGACGGTTTTGCAATCTTTGATGATGTTGATTGCCACCATATACATGATCTTAACTTGCAACTCGCTTGGCAAATCGGTGAACGTCGTCCTCTTGGTCTCATGGCGGCTGCATTTTTTATATCATCATGATTTTTAAAATCTAGAACGAATTTGAAAGAAAATGTATGTGAATAGCTAGGTCAGACAGTGTTTATATAATGAGAATGCATGATAACATAATTAGGAAATATAATCAATTAAGTTGTAATAGTATCTTCTATATATTCTTACTGTCAATATTGTTGAGCATGTATATAAATAAGTTATATTAGTATATTATACATATTACTTTTAGGAAAAAATCCAGCAAAGATACCCTAAGCTGTTACTGACACCTTAAATTGTTACCGTTCGATTTTGGTACCTTTAATTTGGATTTCGTTCAATTGTGGTACTCCGTTAGTCCAATTTGACTGGAGATTAATTTTGACCGGGAAAAATCTAATCATTACCGAAAAGGGTACCTTTTTTTTGACCGTTTAATTTTGGTACCCTATATTTTTCATTTGTTCAATTTTAATGCTTTATTTTGTTAAATTTGACGTAGCCGTTAGTTTTGACGTATTTAATGCGCATTAGCATGAATAATGAGTGTGTGGGTTCTGTTTTATAAAAGAAAGAATACATTAGTGTTTAATAATTTTTTATTCATTGAATGTTATGTTTCTTATTTATAATTTTTTTATAATCATTAATTTTTATCGAAACTATTTGTTATTTACACGACATTTTGACGGAAATTTTGTTAATTCATGCTAATGCACATTAGTTATGCGAAAACTAACAGTTCGATAAAATTTTGACCGACGGGGTACTCGAATTTATGAAAATTTAAGTACCAAAATTGAACGGTCGCAAAATAAGGTATCTTTTTCAGTAATGACACAACTTAAGGTACCTTTTGTAGTTTTTTTCCTGCAAAATTAACGTTCCTGTCAAATGGGACTAATGGAGTACCACAATTGAACGAAATTCAAATTAAAGGTACCAAAATCGGACAGTAACAATTTAAGGTACCAAAACCCGAAGTGTAACAATTTAGGATACTTTTTCGAATTTCCCCCATTTTCATATCAACAATATTTTTACATAATATATATTCCGAATATAGAATGCGTTTACACTACAACACTTTTACAAGAGTACTCTTGTAGATATTACAATACAATACGTTTATAATATATTTTAGGTAAATAAACCGTCTTTTTTTTTCAGGTTTTATTTCCATATTTTACACAACATGCGTAAATTTTGTCCAATTTAACGGAATTAAACATACATAACATGCGTACGTCTTGTCCGGATTTAGTAAACGGAATTAAACATAAATAATACGCGTAAATCTTGTCTGAACTTAGTAAACAGAGTTAAATATAAATAACACGTGTAAATCTTGTCCGACCATATTAAACGGAATTAAATATAAATACTAATTAATTAATCAATTATAATTTTATAGCTTTCCATATATAGCTAATATACAATTAATATGTTCAACGGAATAAAACATGCATTCCATATTTATTATTCTCTTTACGCATTTTTTATCACCATTAATTAAAATAAATACTCTTGATTCTTTACCATATATATCGACCCCTAATATAAATGCTTACTATATCGTTACCATATTTGTCGTGTTGTCATTAGGTAAACGCATTAAATTAACTATACATGAAATTAATATTTAAGAATTGGAGCTCGAACAATTATAAGATTCACGGTTGATTTTCATTTAATATTAGTTGGATTAGTATTTCTCGATTTGATTATCTCCATAAGACAGTACAGATTCGAGTATTAAACAACTTCAATTTTTTATTTACGTATAATGACGTTATTTTTGTACACGAAGTTTGTATGACTACTAAACATACCAATTGTGTTGTCATATATGAAGAAGAAAAAAAATACCTTAGTGAATATATCTTATAAAACATTATTAAATCTTGAACATAACTTAGTATTTTCTGCATTAAAAATAAGTTGGAAATGAATAACAGAAAACTTGAACAGCGGTAACAAAATAAATAAATTGGAAAAGCCATAACAACTATATAGTCATCACCAAAAAGACAGTTGCCGACAAATTCGATATACGGTGCCTAATCTTCCGGAATTTGGTAGTTCAGACGCAAGTTAGCTAACTCGACCTCGATCTGCATTAGACCTCTAATAACCAATGAACACTTCGAAAACATAAATACGATTTTTGTGTAAATGATCATCAAAACCCAAGATTTTCAAAGAGTGCAAATCTTGTCCAACTTAATGTCATCGGTCTCGGGTATGTTCATATCCTTCAGCCTCATGTGAAGGTGACACATGCTTCCCGCAAACATATTTCTTCCGTGCATAGCACTTTTGATTGCATGAAGTTCATCAACACCTTGTTTCCTAATTGATTCATGTTTACTCAACAACTTGAAGACACACGAAGTATATTCGGATTCAGTGTGACCGAGCTGTGTCGCCACATCAAGGTTTTGAAGTGATACACCCGAATGAAAGTGGACGAAGAAAAACTCCTGCAGTTAGTAGTTAATTAATATTTGCATTCACATTAACACCTTTATTTGATTATGACAATTACAAAATTACATCCTTGCCAAGTACAATATAGTTAGCATCGATTTAGGTATGACTGAATAAGAATCTAATGAAAGTGCCCTCAAAACAACTACATCCATACCAATCTTACTTAGAGCACTGCAGCTGGATATATAAAAATTAACGAAAGTCAAGCACATGTAGCATACAAAATATATAATATGTAATCATAATTTGACGTATTGTAACCCTACCTCAAACGGTATATCGCCAAATATTGCTCTCCATGTTGAGAAACTTTCGATCCAATGATTGCTAGAACGTCTTTTGGCAACTCGAGTAGCTTCATAACGACTTTAGTCTTGTTTCAAAATGTTAACAACTACTTAATTTTTATAGAGCAATGCGAAAAATTAAATATGGACAAAACCGTAAAGGAAAGAATCTTGACGCCATAAGTTTACTAACCTTATTATAGTAAAAACTCCATACAGTCATATCGTCGGGATAAAAAATATATATTCATATAGAGAGTTTATTCTTAAGTAGAGGTTTGTACTAAAAATATATTTTTCATAATAAAATAATGTGCATAGCTTAAATGTTATATTTGTTGAATAAAATTACTAAATACTAACTTGACAAGTTAGAGATGTTTTTTGTCCAACGAGAAAGTTCACATATAGATGAAGTACAACTTACACAGAAGCTGAAAAAGAGACTTATCATTCAAAAGTTCAAATCACTATCATAAACAACTTTAGATTAGTATTTGACATCTTAAATTTCATAATGAAAATCATATATATAGATAAATATTGTTGAATATTATGTCATAGATTACTATATGGAGGTATAATTACTTGAGACGGGACCGGAGAAAGTAATGGAATATGACAATGTGGAGTTTATTCTTATTTATAACTGGTTCCAAGTTGGGATCGAAATTTTTTATGACTATAGGGAGTTTATTCCTTTATAGAGTATTCCTTTATGGAGTTTTTAATGTAGTTGAATAAATTTAAAGAAGATAACATGGATATCGTGATGGTATTAGTATCTTGCAGCTTAATCGGACATAATATTTCGTGAAAATTTAATTCACCTTCTCTTCGAATGAACAAAACTCTTTGTCAATTTGATCATCTCCATCGTTGTTGACGGCCGAAAAAATAATAAAACGAATTCAAATGGACCCACCGAATTTATATAAGTTTATAGCGCACGTGTATAGTAATTTTGATTTTATTTTAGACAAATATTGTGTGCATAATTGGCGTATAATTGTGGTGAACATTAACATCAATTACGGACAACACTCAAAATAGTAACATAATCATTTTTCAAATCAATCAGAATAAATATGGAATTACAATTTCATATATTTATTATTTTATTTATGGTTTTTTTATCACCACTATTTAACGTAAATACTATTAATTCCTTACCATATACATTGACCTCGACTATAAATGCGCACACTAAATCTTTTTCATATTTTTTGTGTTATCATAATGTGAATGCACTAAATTATGAATAACTAAAGTGTAACATTTCTATCAAATCTTCCTCTGCCGCTAATAAGTATTTCATATATAATTCACTTTACATTTAATATTGGAGAAAACTTTTTATATTACAATTACTAATTTTATTTTACTTTTTCTTTATTAATAACTAAGGTTGAAAAATTACAGACTCAATCTATTTCAAATTCATTTAACTAGAATTGAGAATAACAACTCTACTTTTTAAAAGTAGTAAATAATAACCCACAAGTGGGCGAGTGTACAAGGCGCGTGGAAGTACGAAAATGTTGCCCTCTATCGTCTCCTCCGCTCTTCTCTTTCTCTTTCCTCTCCATTTTCTTTCATGTCTTCTTCTTCTTTACGGCTTTCTCTGTCTCATCTTCTCCAATATATACCACCACAACAACTCGCCTTTACTTGTCCATTCGGCTATGAATCGTCTTCTCCATCCGCAAGATCCGGCTATGAATCTGTTGTTGCTAAATTGGCTGTCAGTTCTGGTTCGCCTTTGCTCGGAGGTAATTAAGATATCTTTTGAACCCTACTATTATTGCATAGCCTAAGTAGTTTCAGTTAAGTCTTGGGTGATTTGCAAAAAAGTTAGGGGTATCCGTTCCCGATTGTCTACCCCTCCCCTTAATTTTGTTTATTTATGGCCTAGGATTTTTTTTGGGCTTCTTAACACCATTGTTAAAATCAAGCTTCTTATTCGATCTTGAATTGAAAATCCACAGAAGCTACGGAGGCGTAGGTGGAGAGATTCCAATTCGACGGTATGAAGAAGTCCCAAATTATAAACCTATTTAGATTCACCCAATTGTTAATTATATAGATTTGACAACTTTGATTATGTTTAGCTTGAATGTTGCAGTTTCTGTTAATCATTACTTTGTTTTTGTGGTGTGGTTAGATTTCATTTGTTTATTTCAGTAAATTTATACTTGCATTTTAAGCACAAATTGGTGAGTTGGTCGTTGGGGGCATTTGTCATACCATTCAAGAGACATGAATCTTTTCTATGCAAGTACTCAAGTCCTGAAGAAGTCAATATTTGGTCACATTTTAGTCTGTTTGGTAACCTTTCTTTGGCTAGGCTAAGAGTTAAGATGTTACAGCTAGAGATGATGGTCTAAAATTAACGAATGAGTTAAGAAATTGATAGTCGGGTAATAGTATTTTGGGTTGAGATAAGGTTACTGTAAAGTTGAGTGATGGGTTTGAGCAAGTAACATAAATGAAGAAAGTGTGTAGATTGATTAGGTATGAAAATAGAAGGTTAAAATGGCCAAGTAGATTCTTCACCCTTATATCAACAATAAACATCAAGAGCTTAATTAAGTAAATGCTTTAGCAACTCTCTTCTGTCCAAACGTATAACTAGTGTCCATATCTTAATAAAGGGAGAGCTTCTCAAATGTTAGTTATCACAAGTAACTCTTCCAAATATGCATGTTCAGTTCACTGTGACTTATCTGGTGAAATATGAAATAATTATTATTAATGAGTTTTTCGCATGCTGCTTCTTTGTTCTTATTGAATTGCTGCTCAACTCTTTTATTTCTTGCTTGTCTCTTTATTTTCAATCTTAGTTTTGAAGTCCACTTTTAATCATATATTTTCACCATGATCTGCTGGATGATACTTATCTATTGTCCTAGAATTTTTTATATAGAGGTCTAATATATTTTCATACTAGAAATGCGTATTTTTTATCAATTGAAGTAGTTCTCTAAGTTTACAAGAAGAGATTAATTTACTCAAACATATTATTATGACAAATATGTACCATGTTCATCTATTTCACAACTGGATTTCGGAGTTTTTGCAGCCATCAGCTGAATTTGGGTGTTTTTGCAGTTAGTGGGATAATTTGGTTTTGATTGATTAGATTATGTATTGCAAGAAAGGATAAGTAGTTGGGAGAAAGAATTAATTATATTAATGTGATTGGAGTTATATAATAATAGTGTTAAAAGTTAGAATAGTGAAATATGTATTTGGTGGCCATGACATATTCAAATGTTTATTGTATTCAAAACTGTTACTTAACGCAATCAAGAAGATGATGAGGAGGTATGTGCACAGAGTAAATGGAGTGATGCTCGTTATTGTTGGGCTCTTTTGGCACATAGGTGGATTGCTTTCAATTAGTCCCTGTAATTAGCATACTAGAAGTTAGTTTGTATATTTATAAGTCCTTCCTTGTATACACTTTTGTTGGTTTGGGATAGTAGTCAATCAGGAATTCCATCTCATTTTGTCACCCTAAGCTCCCATGTCACCAACTTCCTTGACCTTCCGACACTTGACAGGCGTTAGTCCCCATACATAATCTTATGACTTTGCGTTCACCTGTGTTTTTGATAAACAATCATTCGGGCCTGATTTTTGTCACCCTGCCTTATTTCTCATTAGTTTAGATTAACATGATAAACATAAAGATATTTATAACATTGTTATGCTCTTGCATTCTATTACCAAAATATAGGGTAATTTTTAGTAAAATTTGAAAAATTCTTCAATGGGAACTTATCTGTCAATTTCAAAATCTAAGTAATCCAATATAGAAAAAACTCTCGTTAATGTTTATCTCCCAAAATATAATTATCAAGAGAGGATCGCGAGGATTGCAGCACCACAAATATAATACATAATATGAGATTTCTATCTAGATTACCATCTTGGATGTCTCATTTGTTGTATATTAACCGAATATTACCACTTGATTTCAAGTGTAATGTTAATTTTTACGCTCAATTACTAACACAATTTTAGTTAAGGCATTTTAACATTTTAAAAATTAAATTGATTAGAATTATTAAAACAACGTTGCAAGGACTTGATGGGAAATATAATTAAGTACATAAAATTTGAGTCCAGAGCAGGGGAGACATCTTTTAGATATTCTTTAATTTGTGTCATACATGGTGAATCTTTATTAATTGTTTTTTATTTAAAACTTTTATGAAAATAGAAATGAAAATATTATATAAGTCACACCCACGTAACGTATGTATGACGGACTTATACAGACAATTTCATGATGAAAAAAAAAACTATTCTCTTCGTTTTATTTGAAATGAAACATATCTGAAATGCACAGTTTTCAAGAAAAATATGTAGTATGTAGTTAATAATGAGTTTGAAATAGAAGAGTACATACAAGCCCAATAATGTGTGATTAAAAATGAGTTATATTGTGAAGTTATTTCCATAAATAAAAAATTATTTCACTTTGGTGGAACATCTAAAAGGAAAAATTATTTTACTTCTGACGAAACGAAGAAGAGAGTATCTTAGGAACTGATTGGTATAGAATTTGAGTGTCCGTTTTCATTTGAAATTGAATTTTTTGGGTACAAAATATTCGATTTAAGTGAAGAGATAGTCGCTCCAGCGGTATAAGACATGGTATAACATACAGTCACTATTCATCAATCTTTTGTCATACTAAAAACATTACTAAGACTATTAATGTAAGAGCTGCAAATCTTATTCCGTGTATCCGAAATTAACTCAGTAATAATATTATTATTTTAACTGACCAGTGACTACTGACTCAATGTACGTGAATTATTCGACAGTAACAACGAGTTGAATTCGGAAATTAATGGCCGATTGCGATCGCCAGTTAATTACGGACAAGCGTTAAATTAGTATTTGATATTAAAATAATAAAATAATTTTTTTTATTTTAATACGGATTTAGTTCGTCTTAAATATTGCCCGAGAATCGATTTTATATTTTCCTGGAATTTATTTGCGAGCCATTTAGAGTCCAGAATAAGCCGTTACTGAAGATTCACATGGAAGATTGGAGTAGTGAAGCTTCCCATGGAAGATTGGAGTGGTGAAACTTGTAAAACAAGTCGTTACTGAAGGCTTCCTATGGAAGCATTGCCGCCTCTCCCCACCTATAAATACCCAACCTCCGCCTCCTTTCCGTCACCACACCACCACTCCCGCTCTCTTTCGCCCCTTTTCCGCCCTCACTCACCACCATCGCCCCTCACTCTCGCCCTTCACCGCACCTACTTTCGGGACAATGTCGTCTCGCGCGATCGATTCCGGTTATTAACCTTTTCCCTTTTTGTTTACAATCGAATTTCGGGAATAGTGTGATTAATTGTTTCTATGCCGCACATCCACACCACCTCGCTTCGCCACCATTCCCCACCTACTCGTCTATTTGCTCTTGTCTCGTTCGATCAATCTCTCCGGTTAGTGCTACCTTCCTTTTTTGATTATAGTCAAATTTCGGGGATGGG
>JAYMSP010006324.1:0-11875 GCA_036897095.1 Plantago elongata | reverse complement strand
AAAAGCAGAACTGGTGTGGTGGTGATGTCGACGGGTCGAATGTGGTGTGGTGGTTACGGCGGGGGGTGGGGGGGGGGGGGGGGGGGAGGGGGGAACATATGTTTAGACTTTTGATCACTCAATATAATGATTTATCTTAGAGAGACGTTTTTTATCGAATGAATGAGTAACTGAATTTGGGACACCAAAAATGAAATACGGATAAATGAAATTGGAATGACGGAATATACGATCAAAGAGTAGTTATACTTATATGATACTCCCTCCGTTTCAGAGATTTCTTTTCATTTTTCGTTTTGGACATTTCAATTTAGAAAATTTTATTTTCTTTTATAGAAACTCACTATCTCAATTATTAATATTTCAATCTCTCTATTTCATACTTTATTAATTTTATTTCTTACATTTTACTATAAATTTATTACTTTATTTATACAAAAGTCTCATTTTTATCAAACTTTTTAAAATTTGTGCATAAATCATATAGCAAGAACCGTAAAGACTGTTTGATATAGAATTAGAGTTGAATTATTAGAATTTAAATTGAATTTTTATATGTATTTTTTGAATAAAGATGTAGTTGAGTTGAATTATAATTTTATGGTTAACATATAGGAGGAAGGGGTACTTATCGAGAAGAGCTGGAGTGAAGGAAACATTGTTTGTGTGTTAAACCATGAGCATCGCCATGTGCCAACGCCCATACTTTAAAGAAAATAGACACCAACCTCACCTCCACATAATCCTCATGGCCCATGGACTAAAGGCTTTGCACCAATTCCCACTAATGTGACCCACTTTCCATCTGATACAGTTTCTTCATCTACACTTTACCACAATTTCCTTCTTTTCTTTTTACACTTCCCCAAATATCCACTACCTTTTCGGCTTTTCCTTTCATTTATTTTATCATCATGAACCAAATCAACCAATTAATTAAAAGGCAACTTCCTTGTCACTTTTCCAACTAAAATTAATTTATCGAATGGTATAAAATTTAAGTTATCTTTTTTATCTGAAATTTAAAATTTTTTTATAAAAATGTTCGATTATCAAACAGGACCACTACTTTCTCAATTGGCCAAAATTAACACAAAATCTAAGAATGAGCTAGCAAGAAATGAAATCATTAAGCAATAATTAACATTGATGAATTTATAGCAAAATTTAGAAATCAAATGGCATACAAGTTCTTGTATAATTTGAATGGACAGTCTTCTCCCTCCACTTCTTCTACTTGAAATTAAAAAATAGAAAAAGAAAAAAAAGAGTAGTATCTTCTAATAAAAAACCATGATGAATTAGGAAACTGGGTTATGAAGATCTGACATAAGACTAAAATTAGTGAAACACACATCACATGCACTCACATGCTTACTAAATCTAGATCATGTGCCTAAAATCCTGACCGCTAATGGTACTACGATGATGATGAATCATGAACTCGTCACACCCATTGTAAACCGGAACCATCATCATCGGGTTCGGGTGGTGGGTTCGGACCTCCTTCTGCCTCCGAAGCTCCAAAACCTTCCGGTGGGAATTCGAGTGCTTTGCCGAGACAAAAGTGGGGCTGGATGCAGGTCGATATTCAGGTACCAACCGACCCGACTTGTACCTGACTCCACATGCATTGCAGAGTGTCTTTGGTCCCAATGGGCCAGTTCTCCACTGTGGAGTCTTTTCCGAGGCACAATGAAGGCACTTTCGACCCGGAGTCTCAATGGGGTCCCGTTTCTTGGAGGGCGAGAGGTGGACTAGGCGGGATGACCAGTCACAAGGGGCGACACGTGCACGCTTGCTGCGGGCTTTGGCAGGGACAGAGACCTTGGACGTGTGGAATGGCGGGGTTACTTGGGAGGGTTTGGCGACTATGGCGGTGGTTGGGATGAAATGAAGATCCTCGGTTGAGAATGACTCTTCCACGAAATTAGATAACCATTCCAGTTCCGCTAATTCATCATACTGTTACACCCCATAATAATTCAGACATTCAGTATAGTACGTTTACTTTTCTCCTTCACAAGTTAATCAAAATAATTTACTTACTATAATTGCAATTACTGATTAAGTAATTTTCACTCCTACAACTACAAAACGTTGTCTTCAAGATAATTGAACATTTGTACTCATTAACCATATATATATATATAGAAGGAATACTCCATCCACCCCGAAAAATTTATCGAGAGTTAACTTTTCGATATCAATATAAGTTTTAAAATAAATTGATTACGAATTGTAATGATAATGTTTTCAATGTGACACAAATTTAAGATACAATATACTTTAGCAACTACTATTAAAGGTACTAGTATATTTTTGTTTTATTACAAATTTGATATTTTTAGAATATTTCAAAATTTAGGAAATTATTGCCCAAATAATATGGGATGGGAAGGCTACATTTATTGATGAAGAATTGATGGTTTCGAAACAGATAGCGGTTTCAACATAGTGTCGGTGTACTATTAAACACAGACAGTGAGGAGAAGAAGGAGGCACATGTTTCGATGAATTTCATGCACATATCACAAAACAGACTATTTACCGTGACGATCAATTCAAGGCAAAACTAATTTATTGAATATCATTTCCGAATATTAAATACTAGTTTTATTATCAATTAAATCATAAGAAAGTTAATTCAAATATCTACACTGCTAATAATAATTAAGAATTTTATGCACAATGCAAGTATTGATGATTTTCTTGTCTCTCATTAATAATAAATAAGACTGTTGTATTATTCAACCGTACACAAATGAATTAACGAAAATTGACAAGAATGTGATTAATGGAATGAAACGCAGAAGAGATTTGAAGAGGAAATGAGCATACCGGAACAGAAAGATCGGTGGCGGAGAAGTGCGAGTGGTTAAATTGGGCACCGGAATCAACGGGTGTGACGGTAGATGAACCGACGGAATTGGTATCGAAGAAAGCAGCGGCGTCGTCATTGATGGTTTCGTCGTCATCCTTTGAGGAGAAATTGAGCAAATCGTCGACGGTGAAATGGACGGAATTGGCAGCATTGTTATTGTTTGAATTGGTACTGGTGGTGCTACTGTTATCCACTGCAGGCATAAATTCACTGTAATCTCCTACGATATATTCCATTCCCACACAGACCAACGATACAAAATTACAAATAGATAGAAATAGTTTGAGAGAGAGAGATATAAACTGTTTGGTGCTCAAACTCAATGCGAGGATGCTGTGCTTTTGATGAGTGAATCCAAGGCTACTTTTGTAATTTCCACCGAATGCCATTGCACAATACTACTAGTAAGGATTCTTTTTTTCCCATTCAACTCAAAACTTAATCATTTTAATTTAATTATTTTAATTCAATTTTACTTAGTAAAAATTTATATTATATTTTAGTTCACTTTCTTTCAGTTTAATTTTATTTATTTAAATTTATAAATTTTAGTTTGAGATAACAAATCATTTTCATTCATTATGTTATACATATTTCATCTTGAACTGAACTTTTATTTTCTCTTTTAATCCGTATCAAACTTAACTTTACATATATTATACTTTATTCACTATATGTTCACACTTTTCCATACTTTTTTTTATATTCCGATCAATTGAAAGTTGAGTCCGATACGGGAAAGACAGGGGTACATAATAACAAGTTCCATTTTTTTTTCCAAAAATTCATTTATAAGAATTTTTCATTTATAAAACAATGAATAGTCTCACCGTTGACGAACAAGTGAATATAAAAGTTATGACAAACGATTAATATTAATATAGTATGTAATATAATACTTAGTTGACAATTACGACCAAAATATCGGATCCAACATGTGACTCGTAAAGATAGACATGAGTTATCGTAGTTCATGGAATAAATTGTTATGTAAATTTCGTTATATTTTCTTTCTCTGTAAATTTACTTTTTTTTTAAAGCTCATCTCGTTTGTATAAATGCACATCTCCCTGTCAACATTCTTAATCAATGTGCTACAGAAACTATTGCAATTCACATTAATAATCAACCTAAATACAAAATAACAACATAAAATTGATGAAAATCCATATAAATTTGCATACATCAATTTATTTCCTTTGTGTGTTTTTGTTGGATAGTCTTTGAAAGCACATTGCCTCACATGAAAACTCACTAGGTTCCACTGACTTTGCTCAGCATGATAACAGTGCAGTGTCCCTTTTCATTATTATATTTTCCAATTTTCTTTATTTAGACACTACTATATGTCATGGTTCAGCCTTGGGATTCTCATTTTCAGTAGCCAATGATTCTTACAACATAAATTTATATATTGATTTCCTTATTAAAAATATCGATGATATTTGAATACTTAATCGGTAATATTTTTTTATCTTTTACGTTTTCATATAAGTGAAATATATTTTTATTAATAGTATTTAATTATATATTATTGGACACACATGTACTTTATATTAAATTAATATTTTAAATTTATTATTAAATATATATTTTTATAAAGTTATATATATTTTTAAAAAATATATAAAATTAATTACGTCATTCCTACCGGAACGGAGGGTGTATTTGATATCCACTAACTCAAGTACAATATTTCATGTTGCCGTTGCCATGTGCCCTCATTATTCGGGTGTACTTTTCAAAGTCCTCTACCGTAAATTCGACATGATAACATCAAAAATCAAAATTACGCTCAACGCCCTCATCCTAAACATTCAGTTGACTTTAGTTTGGATGCCTTTTGTTGAACTTAGCACACAAATTACTTTTACTTTTGATGCGTAAAATATGAATGGTACTCTACCCATCATGCTGAATTTTTACATTATTTAACAACCCAAATTTTCAGGTTAAATTCAAAATGTTTAAAGAGATTAAAAATAATATTCATACGAATAAGGTGCACCTTTATTTTCGAGAATCTACCTAAAAGAACTTCAAAGTTAAGCGTGTTTACTCTGTAGTAATCATATAATGGGTAACCAACTGAAAAGTCTTCCGGTTCACATACGAGTGAGGTCAAAGTGCGCGGAAAATGATTTGTGTTGGTACAGTGGGACCAGCATATCACTCGGAGAGCTACTCATGAGTAACCAGGCCGTTCAATGGATTAGGACTCGACCGGTTAGCGGCCGGATCGTTAAAAGTTCACAAAATATCTAAGATTATTCAATTATAAAACTACTACACACCCGACAAATTCTATCCCTTCAATATACATAAGAGTATAAGCATATCAACTCCAATTTTATGTGTTAAAAATGACTAAAAAATATTATTGAGTAAAAGAATATATATTCAGTTACAAAGTTTATCATTTAATATTATTAAATTTACAGGATATCCAATAAAATAATAAGTGTATAGTAAAAATTAATATAATTGTAAAAAAATAGTGATTGAAAAGTTAATAAATAGGAATAGTGTATTTCTAAAAAAAAAAGAAAATGTTAGGCTATAAAATAAGAGTAGATATAGTGTAACGCATTACAATTTCAAGTCATGTTCATAGAGTTTAAAGGGATTGAGAACGCTACTCATACTAATAATGTATACCTTTCTTTTCGAAAATTCACCTATGAGAACTCCAAAATTAATTGTGCTTGCTCTGTAACAATTTTAGGATGGGTGACCAGCTGAGAAATCTCCCGGTTCACGCACGAGTGAGAATAATGTGCTTGGGAAAGGATTTGTGTTGGTATAGTGGGGTCAGCATATCACCCGGAGAGCTGCCCATGAGTAACCGGGCTGGCACAAAGGGTCAGGACTCGACCGATTAGCGGTCAGGTCGTTACATATAAAGGGAAAGATTTTCCTAATCCATCACAATAAAAGCCCGGCCATAAACACTAGAAACTAGCCAATAATTTTATATATATACCTCAAATACAACCCTCTCTCTTACAACATCCACACAAGTCTTTCATCTTTCTCTCTCTAAAAAATCCTAGAGAGAGAAGCGCGTGCGCGCGCGCACACACACGCAAAATGTATATGTGTGTGTGTGTGTGTATACATATATATATGTACATATATATATGTATATATATGTGTATATATATATATACATATATATATATATATATATATATATATATATCGCTCTCACCATTCACTCATTCACCGCCAGAACCACATCATCCGTCAGAAATTATGATGCTCCAACACGACTTTGCCAGAAAAATCTCTCTCTCTGTTCGGATTTTCGTATCTAGTTGTTAACATATTCAAATCAACAAATCCACCTCACTTGTCATTAAAATTTCATTTGAAAGTGAAATTTAACATTCATTTTTCACTGATTTTACGATTTAATATTTTTAGAGCTGGTTTCAGATCTAAAATTCGTACAGTTTAAATTGAATTTCGCGATTTGGTGTTTTGTTATGTTTTTAAAAGCTGGTGATATAGTTTTAAGCATCATTGTCATGGGTTTAGCTTGTATTGCATGGTTCCGCCTGTTATTGCTTTAGCTTAAATGTTATAGTTTCAAGATCGATTGTTGTAGATTTAAGCAACACCATTTGTGTTTTTAGTCCCTGATGAAATGTTCATGATTTAATTTTTTGTAAATATTTTTTTGTAGTTTTAAAAAACACTGTTATAGTTTTAAGATGCACTATTATGGTTTAAGCATTATTATTTATTTTTTTAAATTGTGTTGCATGTTTGTGTTTTGTTATAGTTTAAGAAGTATATTTGTAGTTTTATGATACATTGTTATGGTTGTAAGTATTAATGTTGCTATATTTATTTTATATTGATGAGTTGTATATTATTATTTTTAGCGCATATGTTATAGTTATAAGTCATATTGTTGTAATTATAAGCATCAACGATAGCTTTTTAACTTCAACGAAATATTAATGATTTGATTTTTTTGCAAATGTTTTGTTATAGTTTTAAAATGCGTGGTTATGATTTTGTGTATCAATATTACTGTTTTTACCTTGTGTTGCATGTTACTGCTTTGTTATAGTTTTAAAATGTATTATTATGATTTTACGCATTATTGTTACCGTTTTTTGCATGTGTTGCACTTTTTTTCTTTGTTTTAAAGCATCAATGTGATAGTTCTAACTAGAGTTGTTATGGTTTCATAACCCAGCTAGTGAATGTTATTATGCAAGTTTGATGATTACATATAGTTGGATAATAGGTCCCTCAAAGTTGTCACTGCAGCATTGAAGCAACAAGCACATGTAACAAAAGAAAGAAGGTTGAAGTTCACCAAACTCTGGGAATAAAAACTTATTTCAACAACTCAATTGTTTTTGCATGAAAAATATCGAATGAACTGTTATTATAATTTTTTTCTACAAGAATAGATGTTTTAAAATATTTGGATGACTAAGTAGCTTATTTTAATCATGTTTATTGTTGTTTTAATAGCTTCTCTACAACTTTTAAATTTATTTAATGGATATTTAATGGTATTAAACAGTCACTAAAAATTATAGAAGTCGTCATAAAAATATCATGCAGGTCCTTAAAAGTTAAAACCATCACACTATTTGTTTAAAAATGAACAAAAGTGGTTTAAAACTATAATTGAAACATGCATTGGCGACGCATTAAAACCATCATATCATCTCTTAAACAATTAACAAAATACGTTACAACTGTAACTGAAACATTCAATGTTAACAACTTAAAATCACATAATCTATTAAAAGTATAATGGCAAATTTGTGTTTCGGCGATTTTTTAAGAAACTCAACCGGCCAGACCACTAAAATCCAAAGTCGAAAAAATCACAAAAAAACCTCGACTCTATTATCTTTTAAGAAAATCTTACCTTTTTCAAGTCTTTGGCATAAAATAAAGACCTCCCAAGTTAACAAATCGTACCCATAAAAGAACGCAAGATAAAATGTTCGTGCATCAAACTCACTCAAGAAAAATATAAAATACGAAAATTTACGCTAGCTCCCCTTATAACAGACCTTAATTTCAAATCGTTCCCCATCATTTCATCAATAATATATTTGTCCATTTTATATTTTCTAACATTGCTTCCCAAACATCACCTTATTTTTAATTTCTAATTTTTAAATTATTAAATGTTAACACTAAAATAAATTAATTAAAAAAATATTTTTTAGTTACTTTTATAATATAAAAAATTATTTATAAAAATAAAGTAAATTTATATTTCAAATAGTACCTTTCAAATATAATCTTCGAACAAATAATAAAGTATTAAACGCTACATACTAACCTTATTTCGTGGAGAAGGAAGTAAGAAATATTAAAGATTATACAATAAATCTCAAGGTTATCAACAAATTAATATTTACTTTGCACACAATTATTCTTAATTTTTTTTATTTTATAATTTACTTCAAAGCTTCCACCCAAAAGTTCCAAATTATAGTATCTATATGAGCATGTACTTCTATCTATTTTGTGATGTTTTGTATTTTATTGTTATTTCATAATAAATGTTTATATTATATGCTATTTGCACAGAGCATGTAAATATGTATTTACTTTTATCTTTTTCATAATGTTTTGTATTTTTTTTATTTCATAATGGAACTTTTATATTTAAATATTTATTAATTTTGTAATACGGTTATTTGTAATTTTTATTGGTAAGTTTGAAAATAGAAAAATAGTTATATTGAATAAATTAAAATTATTTGGATCAATTTTATAATTATTCAAAAATTCATGATAAAAATTTAAATTATTTAGATGTTTAATTAAGAATGTGTTTGGCAGCATTTTGAGCTTTGGTTTGTTATGTAATTAATTTGTTAAATCTGTTTTATAATTTTATTGTTAGAATTAGAGCGGCGAATTTGTAATTAAAACGTTTTGTAGGGGACCATACGAAATTCTCCATATAAAATAATAATGTTAGATAAGATGCATTAGTAGAAAGGAGGGGTATATTATATTCACGATTTTGTTTAACACAACTTTATCAATTTGATAAGGTAATTTTAGAGTATGTTACGTTAGTTTATACCATATAAATTGATTGATTTAATAAGCTAGTATATAAAAATTATCAAGAAAATAAGTTAGATAATTACGTTATACTAAAATTTTAACAATTCAGTTAAGTAATTAGTTTATAAACAATGAACTTTTATATTATCTTGATAGTTATTAACTACTCTATCAGCATATCAATAGTTACTAAAGCTAAAAAATGGTATAGATGTAATTTAAATTTAGGATAGGTCTACCAATGTCCAATAGGATGAAAGTGAAGGAAATAGAGTAAGAATGGATATAATAATTATTCCTCCGTTCGAATAATAACTTACTAATTTTCTTTATTTGAAATTTCGTTAAAAATTTACTACGCCAAATAGTAAAGATTTTCCTCTTCTATTCCTGAAGAAAGAAATGTAAAATTATTCCTGAAGTATCGATCTAGCAGCATTTGTCGCCGTGACGACACCACCATCCTGTCTATCCCCTAATTTCACTAGCAGTATAATTCTACATTATGTATCGGGAATCGCGCTTGATCCTTCAATCAGTGTTTGGTTTTAGTTTAAATGACATAAAATCTTCAATCATATGTGTATTAATCGTTAAATACTATTAATTTCTTGGACTTGACTAATTTTAATATTATATTATAACGTATTATAATTAGTAAGAAGCTTGATAAATAACATAATTAATAATTAAAAGATAATTTATAAATTCTTTAATAATTCAAATAACTAATAATTCTCTCTTCTCAAACGATCATCATCAACACCATCATCTCCGGCCACCACCACCATCTCCGATCACCACCGTCAACATAGTTATGATTAATGAAAGTTTTCCAATAATCTCATGACATTTAATGTGTCGGTGTGCTCAACCTCTCACTATTACCGACCTCCACCACTACCAGCTACGGCCACTGGCCGCCATTGTTACATATCTGAATCTAGGTACAATGCTAAAACAATATGAAAGAATGTTGCAACGTTAAGAATTTATTTGACATTTCTCCCGTCTAATAATGCTACATCGATATGAAAGAATGTTGCAGCGTTAAGAATTTATTCTGACATTTCTCCCGTCTAATAATGCTACATCGATATGAAAGAGTGTTGTAGTGTTAAGAATTTAATCTGAAATTTCTCTGTCTAATAATGCTACAGCGATATGAACGAATGTTGCATCGTCTTTTGTTTCTGATGGCGGCACCAATGTTGCAACGATATGAACATATGTTGCAGTGCCACAATTTAAGGTTGTGAATGTATATTACATGAATTTAGAGCGTATATACTCATATTTATGCATTAAATAACACAATATATTAACTTGAATTCATTTATCTATGAAAAGAATTATGAAACAAATTCATATGAATGTAAAAGTTATATTTGATTCAATAAGTTTTAATAGCAATCGGTCAACTATCTTTAACTTTAATTATAAAGTACTCTTAAAATATAAAGTAGTAAATTGTTTAATAAAATTATATATTAAATGATTAATTATTGGAATTTTAATATGAACTTTTATGGAGTTATTTATTGCTATAGTTTCAAGGTAATTTGTGGTCAAAATGAAAGACATTTAATCGCAAAATAATAAAATTGAAGATTTTTTTTTATGTAGTAAGATAATTTATATTTTGTGACAAATAATCATTTCTTGTATAATTGATTTACTTGAATATGCATGCCTTCATTCTAAAGAAGCTTATATATTTTTTTCCGGATCAAACTAGACTTTTAACCACTAGTTAATCTTAATTTAAATTGAAGAATGTAAATTATAGGTTACATTTAATTCATACATTCTTGCAACCCCATTAACAATTCAATTTGAGCATAACAAACAATCATATATTCACACAAAGGTCCTTGTTAAAATTATCTAGTTGCGTACTCACACAAAACACGAAGCACATGTATTATATCGTGAAATTGTACAAATAATATGTGAAATTGAAAATGTATTGGTGACAACTACACTATTCATTCATTTAGCTTTAATTACATGCATGCATACTTATTTGATTGTATATGTTACATCCACTTATGTGAACAAACCTCAATGGTTACGCTACCAATATTTAGGCATGATCGATCGACCAACTAAATTCTTTAAATTAGTTGGACATGTTTAATAATTCTTGTGATCATCTACACAAAGTAAGTTGAATCACTCTAGTTTGTTAGATCTGTTAGAGTAGTTAACGTCATATAAATTTAATCCATGTCAACAAGTGATGTGTATCAATAAACACAAACAATAGCTACAAAAATTTGACAACGAAGCGCAACTCAGTTGGTAAGACGCTTCACCTCAAACCAATAGGTCGGGGTTCGAGTCACCCTTTAGCCGTTTAAAAAAAAAATAGCTACAAAATTTTATCATTTAAACAATCCAATGAAGTAATTAGAGCATTCAAATAATTTCAAAAATGTTAAGATGCGTAATCTCAATTGGTAAATCCTAGAGGTTGGAGGGACACATAAAAACGAGTCGACAAGGACATGAGGACTAATTAAGAAATCACGGGTAGTGATGGCAATTTGGGCCACCCGAACTGGACCGGACACGAGCTCGGCCTGGTCAAGCCCTCTTTGACCAGTCCATTAGGACTTATGGGGCATGATTTTGTAGCTCATGGATCGGGCACGAGTCTAATTCCCATAAACCCGACCCGACATATATACATTCGTAGTATAAAATATATTATATTCATAATATAATATAATATATATTTATATCTATATCATGTAAATATTTTTAAGTGTAATAATAAAAATAAGTAGGGAAAATTACAGACGATACCCCTTAAATATCGACCCTTTTCATTTTCGTCCCCGGATCTCAAACAATTGCAGAGAGGAGGAAAATTTGTACTAAATAATTTCAAAAATTACAAATAGGTCCAAAAGTCAACGGGGG
>JAYMSP010006323.1:0-11875 GCA_036897095.1 Plantago elongata | reverse complement strand
TATATATATATATATATATATATTTTTTAACTGCCTTTACATATACCAGAGATCATTTTTTATTCAAACTCTTCTTCATAAGATCTATTTTCGTATACAAATTTTATGGCTTGATTACCAGTCTTTCCTTGTTGCTATTCAACTCGTTTTTAATTTATGAACAAGACTGATAAACAAAATCGTGAAATTATTCACCTTTTTCTTAAGAAATGTAAAAACAAAAGATATGTTGAATTTCAATAGATTTGTGCAATACACTTTGCTAAATACAAGTTAGTTAGTGACGATTACATTTTTTATTCCATTCATTAATTTTATTTTTAATCTCTACTTTATATTTTTTTTAAAGTTAATTCTTGAAAAAAGTCAAAAGTCAAGGAAATTGAGAAAATTTCCAACAAAAAGTCTCAAAAGGGTTTCAAAGTTGAAGTTTCAAACTCCAGCTCCCACTCACACTGAAAGCAAACAAGCAAGCAGTTAAATCAGCAGAGAAGAGAAGGCGAAAATGGCGAGCGAAGAAGAAAGCGCTGTTAAGGAGCCATTGGACCTCATTCGTCTCAGTCTAGACGAGCGCATCTACGTCAAGCTCCGCCACGACCGTGAGCTCCGCGGCAAACTCCATGTTCGTTTTCCCTCTCCAACCATCTAATCAATTCTTCTTCTGCTTTCAGTTTTCCTCTATTCATGTCACATTTACCAATTTCCCCATTGTTGATTGATCGTATGAGATGCTAGGAATTTGTTGAATTAATCAATTTTGCTTCAATTTGATGGCCGATAATTGCTCTATTAGGGTTTTACGTTTCGGTTTATTTTGGCACCATGTTATGTTTTATACTTCCATGATTACACTCGCTTATATGAGAAAATTTGAGAGATGAGACTGGTATTCTCGTAGTTGTAACATTATTCTTGGATAATTGAATATCAATGTAGATTAGATTGCAAACATGTCTAACAAAGAATGGTAAGGAGGAGGTACAAGGTCGATCCTGGTGGAGGCATAAGGTGGTTTAGAGTGTAGGAAGTAGTTGTATTCTTTTTCGTTTCAAAAAAAAAAAAAAAATATATATATATATATATATACTTCCAGGAACTACCTGGGTAGGACTGTATGCTGCCATTCAACGTTATTCTTACATAATTGATATAATGTAGGTTGGAAGATTGCTAACAGATGTCTAGGAAATTAAACTATATGTTTGGACACTCTCTTGGTGGTATATTGTTGTCTTTTTTGGTTTATCCTTCGCCAATCGTCTGTCGTCTTTTTTCTATTAGAATTTTAGGGAGGAAAAAGAGATCTTGCTTTAAAAAGGCGATGGAGAATATCTTTTGTAAGCAGGAGGAAGACTAGGTAATTTAAGCATGACCACAACCCGTTACTCCTAAACAGGCTGCAATTCTAGGTACTGCGTGGCAAGATTCCCTCTCTCTAGTCTTTAGTTGTTAAGGGCTCTGTACTGTAAATGAATTAAAATATATCAACGCTTAAAGTTCATGTTTGGATGGGTGCAATACCTTCAAACTAGGGGGGGAATCTCTTTTGGAACTCAGAAAAAGTTAGCCATAGGATTCAGACCATTACCTCTGGGGGACGAATGGGATTGCCTCATCCCTACTATAGACGGCCCTATCTACACCTTTACCCTGGAGCCTGTGTACGCCGAGGAGAAAGAGACTTCATGAGAGGTAACAAGCCCCTCTTCCATTCATAAAAAAAGCAGTCCCATGGCAATGAAGAAAGAGAATAGAAAAGGATAAAAAGAAAGGCAATAGGTGGAAGAGTTATCTGAAAGGGAGCCTGAGGCTAGCCTATTCCCACTCATGATCACAGGTCCACAGTCTCTCTTTGTCCAATACATCAAAGCGCATTAGCCAGGTATATGATTCAGGGTAGAAAGCTTCTCTCCAAGAGAAAACAAAGAGTGAGAAAGACTTGGGTAGTTGCAACAATGTAAAGTTAAGATAAATACTTAGTAAAGTCCCTGCAGTAAGTAGTGTCTATCAGAATCAGAACCCCTCAGCCTCTCACAAGAATGTTTCAAAAGAAGGCACATGTTATTAAATGATTGCATTTCTTATAATGATTCACATCATAATGTGTTTGTTCTTACCTGCTCCTTTGTTGATTATTTGGCAAAGTTAGTTACAAGTTTAAGTTTTCTCATTTTGTTATATGGAACATCTCAGTTGTCCCTGGAAAAACCCACTGTTGTTTAATCCCAATTGATGCTTCATGGCATGTTCATAGTGGACATACAAGTCCTTAACCAGCCATATGCTGTATTGGTGTATTTGATACTCCTATTAGTTTTTGTATATCTCGTACTAAAAACTACTAACTTATACAGGCTTATGATCAACATTTAAATATGATCCTGGGTGATGTTGAAGAAGTTGTTACCAGTGTGGAAATTGATGATGAAACTTATGAAGAAATTGTCAGGGTAAGATGTCTGGCACTATACTTTTTTATTGTTATTTCTAAAATGTCACATCACTTAATTAGACTTTCTATTAACTCAAATTGCATTATTACATCCCATATATTCTGTTGTGAAGTCTTTAGTGAATCTTGCCAACACGCTGTTGTTATTCTTTGTTGCATGGGTATATAAGTTTTGCAGATTCATGTGCATGATTAGATATATGAGTTCAGGGCGAGGAAATATTTGGTGCATCTAATATGCAGAGCTATTTGGACTTCGTGATTTTGTTTCTGTCAAATATGATTGGTCACCTACTGTATAGTATTTACTAGTTTCCTTAGATTATTAACTCGCGTATAGTGCAGCACAATTTAACACCTGCAGTTGCTTCCTGGTTACATTTCTAACATCGTAACTTTGCTATTTTTTCCTACAAAAAACCTAATCAAACTCCATGCAAATGCAATCCAAACAGCCCTGAAGAAGACAAGATTGTGTTGGATATTTTCTGCTCTTCATTTCAAGACTTGAGCTAAGCTTGAAACAACCTGTCCATATTATTTTCAAGTTTAAGCTGAAAACATATAAGAATCATATCCAACCAGTGTGTGCATATACATTATTGAATGATTACATCTGATCATATATATGGTTGTTAGTAGCATAGTAATCACATGCTTTCAAAGATTTAAATAGCATAGTAGTTGCCTATCATGCCTGGAACTGTATGCTTACAGATAATGCAGGCATACATTTAGGAAGCAAATGCATGCAAGAGTTTGTTTGTTCTTAGATATTTGAATGAAGCCCTTTCTAGTTACTGCTCTGTCTAAGTGACCGTTAGTCCATTACAAGCCACAGAAACGAACATATTGCATTTGCTAGTATCATTTTCAACTACTTATTTATTTAGGGTCATATTTCTTGTCTGCTAGTTTTATCTGATTTTGGTTTCCGGTTGTCATTGCAGACTACAAGGCGTACAGTACCCTTCCTATTTGTCAGAGGGGATGGTGTCATACTGGTTTCACCTCCACTGAGAACAACCTGATGCAGAGGATATAGTGATGTATTCTTTCAATGCCTACAACATATCCGTGCTTGTGTAATCCTGTATTCTCTACTATTTTCCTACAACTTGATGCACTACCTGAAGTACCATGTATTCTGTTTACAACATTGCTTCAGTTAGCTGTCGATTATGGATATTGGTATGATTCACTCTGCACTACTTGAATATCTAATTGCAAGCTGCATGGCATGCTACGGGAAAGAACTCTGGAATCCTGCTTTCATCTGAATGATCATCTTAAGTATTTCTCTTCCCACGTTTGCACATTTTTGGTGTGATGTTTACACGTGAGTGACACTAAATATTATGCATGTGATAGTACTATTACTTAATGTGACATTTACTATTACTTAGTGACGCTAAGCACACTTCTAGATAATTCCTTTTGAGGTTAAGTTAGTACCAGGACATTTGTACACAAGTGTATCTAGGAAAATGCAAGTGGTATTATGAAAATGCACCAGATAAATGTTGTAAATACTATGAAAACCCTATCATTTGACCTATTGTTATTCTCAGTTCATGTTAAGCTATTAATGACCATTCCTTTAGAATAATAAATGGAAATTGTTGGATTTAATCTTATAAGTATGATACTACTTGCAGAGTTGAGAAATTCAGATATGCTTTTTTTAACAGGAGATTTATTTATCTGGTGTGCAAGTATATTACTATATGTCTGACATTATTGAATGCCTTTAGCGGCATGTTTGTGTTGTATTTATTTGATTTTCCTTGGGAGGTGATACATACGGTGCAGTATCATGAGATACGATCTCTTTATAAAGCCCCATGTTACCATTAAAAAGAATTAATGTTATTGATCAAAATATATATGTTCTCGACATTGAAAATTTTCATATCTATTACGTAATATGAGTGGGTGGTTTTATTGATAACATGGTCCGTCTCTATATAGAGACTGTCCTTCTCACGAGACTTTGTGGATAATACAAAGTAATATGTTAGGTAGATGATTAGAGTGTGGAACTAGGTATCTCATTTTTACTTTTATTTTTTCTTCGGAGTGACAAAATGTAGCGTGATTCAACAGTCCTATTGTAAGGGAATATTTGATTCTTTTTTACCGTTTTCTTTACTGACAATAACCCATACAAACATGTATGGTGAAAAAATTAAAAGATAAAAAACATTAACTGACTGCTTCTTAAGTTAAATAGAAAAATTAGTTGGTCAATAGTAATACAAAATGTCAAAATGATGTTTGAGATATAAATGTTACATATTATAGAGTTTATATGACTGTTACATGTAAAAATAAATGATGTGAGTAAGGGTGAAATGATATATTTGATTTTATTAAAATTATTTGAATGGTTGTGATGTTGTTTGATTGATTTACGTTTATTAAAATGATTGGAGAAGTAAATAGAGAGGGGAATTAAACAAGAAGTGGATAAAATTGAGTTAAAATGTTTGTAGTTTAACTTCATGGTAAAAAGTTATAAACTTTTTTACAATTTAGTTTCCAACTTTAGTTGCATGACAAACAACCATACACCCATTCATATGATCTCCTCATGAATTCCTAAGATAGGCAATTTGCTGAAAATTTTCCGTGCAGAGAAATGATCAACATATCAGTCAAAAATCAATCCTGATTAATTATAAATTCATGATACAAATTGTTTAGTTTTGATCAATAATGTTGAGTATAGTCCAAAACCCAATGTCTATTATTAAGGTTTACGTTGGAATTTCTGGGGGAACAAAGTTTTGTGGTTATTTATTTGGAAGAGAATTGAATAAAATTTAGGCACTGTTTGTCATATCGCCAGAGCGGTTATTTTTCCTCTGAAATTGAATATTTTATATACAAAAATTTAATTTCAATTGAAAAAATTCACTCAAATTCTATTCTATTCCAATTTGTTCTCGTCTACGGGGGGGAAAGTTGTTGAGGAGTATAATTTGGCTCAGAAGCATAATGGAATGAGACATAAGTGACAGAGTTAAGATGATATTGTGGTTTGTGACGTAGACCGACATCAAGTGGGCTACGACTAAGCTTCACATGGGAAGAATCTAAACAAGCATTTGCTAAGTTTGGGCTTTTTAACCTTCAGGTTGGCCCATATATGGGGGATAGGCCCCAAGATTTTGACGGTTCTTTCACAATTTTAAATTAATCTTCTCTCAAAAAATTGGTGTCAAATACGGTCCCTCAAATACCTTTCGGAAAAGTTCGAATTTCACAAGGTCCAACCCATATTCAACTTTTATCAAAGCGTTTGTAGTCGAGTGTCAAACTAAGACACCCCGTAACCATGAGGTCACGAGTTCGATTTCCCAAAATGGGTGATTATATTCTCTGAATAGAGATTGGTGGTGATTTGCATCTAGAAAAGAAAATCTTTTGGAAAAAGAAATATACCTCGAAAGAAATAATGTTGTATGTTACGGTGCAAATGTATAATTTTCAGAAGAAATAAAAGTCTACATAATGTAACAATATAAAGTTTAAGGAAATAGTGGTTTTTTCATTAAATATGGAAATTCTGCTTTTTTTTTATTTAGGGTCTGTGAATTTTATTCAGTGTATGTGGGTTTTTACGTATTGTTTGAAGGGTTTTATGTAGGGTCCTTGGATTGTTACATTGTCTGTGGGTTTTAAAGTTATAAAAAATGAAATTTTTAAATCTAATAAAAAAACCGGTCTTCCCTTAGACTATCTCTTTTTAAAATTATTTTTTAGGAGGGTACCGACTTGATTTCTACCCATCTTCTCTTTGGTTCTTTATGGAAAATGTGTACACAAAGTCTTGTAAGCGACGTGTATTAACGAAAGATTCAAAAAGAGACAAATTGATGTTTTTATTAAATATAATATTACATTTACAATATCTGAACACTTGAACGTGACGGATTTATCATTCGATACAGAGAATATAATTACCTATTTCGAGGAATCGAACCCGTGACCTTATGGTTACGGGTATCTCAGCTTGCCACTTGGCTACAAATTGATGTTCTTAACTATAATTTATTATTTTAAACAATATTATTAGTGTTTTACAGGTACTTTCTATATTAACTTTTTTGTATGTACATTATCAATGTTCTTTGTAAAGCTTTCTAATGTTTTTATGTTATAAATGTAATATTTATCCGTACCTTTTGGTGTTTCTATAAGATTGTCTCATGATACTTAAACTATGTTCTCTTGAACTGAAAACTTGTTCAATTCAATTCAATTCAACTCTGCTTAGTTATATTTCATACCACACTTCAATTTAATTTCATTCAGTTTAAAAAATTTAAGTAGTCATTCAGTTTAAAAAATTTAAGTTGAAGGAAACAAAATCTTAAATTGCAAATGCACTTTGATATACTAGAACGTTATATACTTTTTAGGACGGTATGATAATATTGTCAAATTTTCGTTCACTTAAACAATACCATAACACATTGAGGTGCGATTTTCAATTTTATGACCAACTTAGTGATGTGGTAGTCAGACTTTTAAATTCTACCGTGTTTTACTATTGACTAAGTTTAGTAGGATTAAACATTTTTAAAAAGTAAAGTTGCAATAAAATTCTGGGACACGTGGCATGTAGCCGTTTAGTGTGAATTTTAAATTCGAAAAAGTTAAAATTATATAAAAATAATTAATATATTTTACAAATTAAATTTTTTTTAAGAAATTGATTTCCATGTGTCACACTGAAAACTCAAACATGAAAAGATATTAAAACCCAAAAAAAAAAAAAAAACCAACTAATTTGCTCCTCCCCCAACATAATTTATTTTCTCCGATTATGTTAACGATTCGACTAGATTAACACTTCGATTCCCCATCACCTGAAAAAATCAAACCATGAATTGGATGAAGATCACGTGGAAGAGCAAAACGGTAACCATTGTAGGTGGTGATGGTAAGTAGCATTTTTCTTCCAAATTTTGTATGCACAACAATTGCGTTTTACACTCATGTTAGTTCTAGTTTGTTAGTTGAGTTGATGGGGAGCATATTGAATCGTTTATCGTAACGGCTTATATCCAGGAATTACCTTTTTACTCAGAGTTGACTGGCTAGCTGTACTTCTTTTCAAATGTAAAACTTCAACTAACTATCAAGGACACGACTAATAATAGTACCGTGGCATTGTATTATTATTGTGATCTAAATTATTAGATCAACTCAAAATTGAATCTCAACCCTCCAATTTTTGTTAAAGCGACAAGGCGTCGCACTGTCGCATAATAACGTAGTGCGACGTCGCACTACATTAAAATATCTTTTAGGTTTATTTACTTACACATTACTTATATTTCTATCTTAGCAAAATATACCCAAAACAATTAAAGATCAACCAAACAATAATTAGATTTTTCATAAACATCCCATTTTAGAATTTTACATTTGTAAAAAAAAATTAAAAAGAAAAATGAAGGCAACCGGAGCTCCGGTGACGCTCAGTCGAGCTTCCAGGTCTGGAAGCTCAACCTGAGCTTCCGCCATGGAAGCTCAGGCGAGCTTCCATGGAATCTCGAAATCAAACGATTCGGAACAAAAAAGTCGCCGGAGCTCCGGCGGCAGAGGTGTCAGAAGTAGTTTTGGAGATGAGAGATTTATGTTTTTAAGGGTGAATTTCTTACGGTACCCCTTGAGTTTGGGCGAATTAAATATTCACGCCTAAATTTCAAACAATTACATCCAAGTCCAAACTTCAATTTTCGAGTTGCCCAACTAAAATTTAAAATGGAAAAGAAAATGAATTGGACTCAATTGCAATTTACATGTCTTATTTTACTACACATTATACTCAAATATTTTATAAATTGCATTATGCACTCAAATAGTACTCCTGATAATTTACAATTTCATAAAATAACCCCATCATCATCAACCACTACCAACCTCCATCTTCTTCCTTCACCTTCATTAAAAAAAATGGACCTTGAAGAAAAGGCTCATATCGGATCTGGACTTAGCAGTGCACTGCTCTGTCCGATCGAAGAAGCTCCGATCGGACGAAATTGTTACAGCTCCGTACAGATCGGAGCTGTACAACTTCGATCGAACAGCTCCGTCCAGATCGGATCTGGAGGGAGTTGTATTCTACTGCTCCGATGGTGGAGCTAAGCTGTACATAGCTCCGACCATAGCTTTTTTTTGAAGAAGTGAAGGAGGAGAGAAGGTAGAGGTTGGGGATGGTGGTGAAATTCAAAGGGGTGGTGGTTTGGTGGTGGAGATGGTGGTTGGATGCGGTGGAGAAGAATGTGGAAGAAGGATTGAAAAGTTAAAAAGTTAAACTTTTGGGTATTCAATTTCAAGAATTATAAATTTTATGGGCTGATTTTGCAATAAAGAAAAGTAATATAATTATTGAATTATAAAGAAAAGATAAACTAGGTGAAGAAGTTGACTTTAACCTAAATGTAATTAGAAATCATAGCCTTTGTAATTTTTAGGTCCTGATGTAATTGTTTGAAATCTGGACTTTTTTTGAAATATGGGTCAAAATAAGGGATATCACATGTAATTTTCCCTTTTTTAAAAGATGTAAATTAACTATTTAGGAGGAATGAGATTGTAAATTTACATTATATTTTTAGAGGTGTACTATCGTACAATGCAATGTAGTACTTAAACTAACCAAGCACAAACAAGTCAATTGTACTTCAAACCATCTCCCCTTACTTCTAGTTCCACTTATCCCTTTTCTTTCCACACTCTCATGGGAAAAAGTTCGAGTTAGTATCCCCCTCCTTCACCCAATGACTTCTAGCTTGTTGAACTCGAATATAATCCTCAACTTCGATCGGTCTATTGAGTTCCTCCCACATTTTCTCTCTAATTGGACCCTCATTATCATCAAGCACATCACGCACGTTCCATCTTGATGTCTAGAAAGTTTGAACTCCTCAGGCTTGAGTTCAATCTGCCTATCTAATTCTTTTCCTTGTGCCAAGTACAAATTTTTTCTTTTGTAGTTAACGAGGTGGACATATATAATTATTGAAGTTTAGAGTGATGAAGAATATACTAATAATAATTGTCCTGATCAAATCATCATATTGTTAAGATGAAGAAACGGATAAGATGATACCAGAAAAGTCGCAGTGTAATGACGCCATGGTAGTCTTTTTAATCGCGATGTTGTCTTATCTTGGGGATATTAAGATATGATCAAGTCACTATTTATTCATACGCCTTCAACATTTCATCAAATATGTTGTATCACTCGATACACTATCTCGTCATATTTTAGGAACATGAATACGTAATACTTAATCGAAATTACCCTTTAAAAAGATACCCCGTATATATAACTATTGAACAAATAAAACTTAATATGATTACGTTTATAAATTAAAAAATTTAGCTATTCATAACACAAATAGAATACATTATTAAATAAAAGTAACTAATTAACAACACACAAAATGACCAACACGTATTTATTGATTTTTTTGTACTTATCAATATAAACGATTGTTGTCAATATATTAAAATGGGTGAAGTTAAATAACAACTTAATTACATCAAATGGAACCATAAATACAAGTAGTATGTGACTACAATTATTGACAACTACAGCTAGTATATGTAACTCTGGCTGATTATACCTTTGGAATTTTCTAATGATAAAGTATTATTTTCATGGATATCACAATCGTTAAGGATTAGTCACAGATACCCATAGTTATTACGTTAGGTTGCGATCTAACAGAAATATTGGCCAATATTTATTACTACTACTAATAATCTTACAGATATCACGTCCAACTAGTGTATTTCCTTTTTTCCTATATTATGATTGATATTACATTATGAGTGATATATAAGTTGTCACCGTCTTGAGTTAAAAAATGAATAGCATTAGTGAAGTCGTCAAGTTTCATTAGACTACAATCAATTTGACTAATTATTATTATTAATGTTTGCAACTTACTGTTAGATGAGCAAGACGAAAGACGCTGTGTTTATCAGGACTAAATGTTCAATCTAATTTTTGTCTATAGGAACATCAAACATGATAGCAGGGATGACAGTTCATCTAAAAAGCATAAGTAGTCATATACTGATGCACTTTGAATCACATAAACTCTAGCTAGCATGCATAAAATCAATCGCCACCCATAATAGGGGCGTTTAGCTACTCATGATATATGAAATCATAATTAGATTCGCAATAAACAACATCTCAAGATAAAACAATGATTTGAATTGAGTGATACAGATTTACCCTTCATTGTCACAAATCTAGGTAGAAAACTGTAGAACAAGAAACGAATCGAATGTAAAAGCATTGTAGATAATCTCCAATGAATGGATTGTCGGATTACAAGTAGAAATTAGTTTAATTATCTTAAAGATGGATAATTGCCTTCAAAGCTAGGTCTTGTTCTAGAGCAAAGTAATGTTCTTCAGAATACAATTGAGTATGAATTGAAAAAGCAATGTTTTTTTTCTACCTAATAATGTCAAAAACGAATTAGGAAAGAAACGAACGGAGAAAAAACATGGAAGGGAGAACTCCCCGGTCGCGGGCAAGACAAGGGCTCGCGCCCGCAATGGATTTAATCCCTCGCGGCCTGCTTGCGTAGCCCTCAGCGGGTAGTTGACGCCCGCGAGATCTGTATCGCGGGCGCCATGGGCGTTCTTCATGGGCGAGGTAGGTGCGTCCCTGACGCGAACATTTCTAGGCATAGTTACGCTCGCGATCTTTGTATCGTGGGCGCGGTCCTTCACGGTCGAATTATGATTTTTTTTTCTTTTTTTGCTCCTTTTGCTCGATTTTACTCTTTGAACGCTAGTTCTTAATACTTTGGCTTCTCCGCTCCATATAGCAACCATCCAAGGCATCGGGACTTCATACCTTTCAGATGCATGTAAAATGCTTTGTTTTTCCTTCAATTGGTGCGTTTCCGTCAAATATCTTCAAAATCCACAAGGAATAAAACATGTAAAAAGACTCCAAAAAAACTACTATTATGACATAGCATGTGCAAATCACTACGTGATCAACTATAAAATATGTAAAAAAAAAAAAAAAAAAAAAGGGCTGAATGAGATATAAAATTTGCTTAATGTTAGGAATATCTTTTAATGTTTTTGATCAATCACCATGTAACTTATCTTTAGTACAGAAAGGTGACTAGTACTCTCGGTTCACTTGAACATTGTAAAAAGAAAATCACTTAGTATGTTAGTTTAGTTAAACTTATATAGAATTGTTTAGGTCTCTAAATGTAATTTTATGTTTCGAAGATGGCCGTGAAGAAGATAGACTAAAGATTGCACGAGTTTAATGAAGACACAGGGGATTAGTCTCCTCTGAAATGCTATGTTCAGAAAGCCTTCGTATAGTGCTTTTGCACCTTACACCTCTCTGAAGAT
>JAYMSP010006322.1:0-11877 GCA_036897095.1 Plantago elongata | reverse complement strand
ATATATATATATATATGTATCGTATAATTAGAGTTATGTACGTACAATATTTGACAATGTAATTGCAGGGCTGAAGGTACTCATATCAGGTACAAGTCATTTAAACCAAATGCTTTATGATGCTATGCACTATGAGTTTGAGAAATCGCACAAGAAGCATCCTCATCTCCTGAGACGTGGAATATATCGCATGCTAGGAGGTGTCGTTTCATATCTTGCTATAAAGAAAATGGTCCATGAAAAGATCCACCATTGATGGCGATGAATGTGATCACGTATTGCGTACCAGTTTGGGACTAGCATGTCCATGTGAACATCAACAAAAAAGTGTAAGTAGGAGGAGCATAAATCCCATTACAAATATTCACGAGTTCTGGAGTACAATTCATATGGAAAAACCGTACCCGACTAGGAAACAAATAGTACATGTGCAGTTTGATGATTGGGTAAGGGACCATAGGGAGTCTGCCACGGAGGATGAATTCAGGTCATACTACGAAGATGTGAGCACGTCATACACGTACCCGGAGGAGCCACCAATCAGACACAAAGATAGTTGGCAGACAACCTAGAGAAACTGGGTCGAGTTGGGAAGATCAACCCGTCGGTCAATCTCAAAGAACTCCTTCCACCAACAATATATGCACGAATACAAGTACTGGTAATTCATTCTTATATCAAAATTAGGTGCCATCAGACTGTCTACACTACATTCGAAGTTGTAATGACGTTTCTCCAAATGGAATCTGCAGATTTAGATGTATCTGTTAACTCCAATACAACGCCCACGAAGAGTGGCCACTCATCGGGCAAGATCTTCTTTAGGAGTTGACCGACAACGTACATCTGTACATCACAAAAATGGGGGCAAGTCGGGTCCGAGAAGTATCGAATGCACTTAATTAACTGGGTTGTAGGATCATGCGCAGGGGAAGAAGAGTATTGGTTTACACTACCAGATATATGGAGCTGCTAACAACTACGACGTATCAATGTGTCTTCTCCATATATGTAAAACATGGGTCTCAAACATACTTTCCCTTGTAATGTCGATCATATGGACTTGAAATTAGCTTCTCCGGATCCCTTCCCCACGGGACAAACCAAGAGTGGACAATCGCATTTGTGAACGATTGTCACTACATTAGGTTGTGCCTTGGACGAGAAAGTCCACTTCAACCACTCTAGCCAACCTGCCGAATCAAACAGAGGCAAGAACAAGGTATTGGCAACAACATTATGTTGTTAAGCTACATTAATGGTTCACATTGTAGTCAATTAACAACAAAAATAAAATAACGTTAACCTTTCAACTAATGATCTGTTGTGTATTTTTATAATGTAATGACTCGATTTCATGTTCTAATAAAAATTTATTTGTCTACCGGTTAATTTCTTGAAGGTCCGATTAACTTCTATAATTTTATCAAAATTTTATTAATTTGAAAAAGGATATTTCCGATATTTTTATTATTGCTATTTTGTGTTCAATCGTGCAATGTTAATGTTTTCGAGTTGCATACGAGTTTATATTTAAATTTCCGTTCATTTTATGACTTTGTTTTTCAACTAGGTACATTTATATCAAGTTACAAAATATTTATATTGCGTTTAGCCAAAAAAGTGTTATGTTTAATATTACAATTGAAGTTTTTAAATCTATTTATTAAACCTTAACACGTGAAAAACATAACACTAAATTGTGACACTGCAACATCACTTATATCTTTGTAACATTCTAAAGTGGGATAAATTCATAGATTGTTGAAGCGTCAACATTTCTTTCATGTTGCTACAGTGTTGTACCCATATCCATATCTGCAATTGGAAGAGGCGGTGGGGTGGTCGGAGTTGATGGTGGGTGTCAACAACAGTGGAAGGTTGAGCACACCGATATATTAGATGTCACTATGGGTTTAGTGAAAATGAATTCTATAACTATGATGTACGGTGATGACTGGAGTATTATTTATTACTACTTTTTAATTTAATAAAAGTAATTACATAAAAAGTTTAAAATGATTGGTATTCTAATTATTTGAATTATATTTTATAAATATTTTTTTAATTGTTAATTGTACTATTTGTCAAGTTTTAAATAGTGCATTAATGTAGTATAGTATAGTTCGTCGTAGTAACAAAAATAGTCAATCTCTAGTTCAAAATTCAATGAGAGGTGATGATGTACCCGGAACACAAGTACTCCCGCGATGGCATGGCACTAAGCATACCCGACTTACTCCCGAAGGAATTGATTTTTACGAAGGACCTGTCTTAACTATCAATTGATCGAGGAAAATCCCAAAGTCCGTGTCGCAGTAATAGAACGGTCATCGATGATCTCCTTTTGCCTAATGAAGGAAAATTTAGATCGATTTCTAGATAAATGCTTTAAAAATGATTTATATTATAAAATTATTAATATCATTAATTAAAATGTTTTTGTGATAACGAAATAATTTATAATACGAAAAAATGCGGACTTTTGGGGTAGTCTGAATTTGTAGAGCCCGAGCACCTCAGTTAACTGAGGCAGTGGGAAAGTGGCGGCGTTGGTTAGAATGAAGAGAAGCTTGCTCATCTCTGCTCGAACACCATTCTTGATCAGATTCTTCTGCACCAAAAACAGCAACATTAGCATTCCCCTACGACTGTCTGATCACCAAGAAACTACCGTCCAAAACCCTCCTTCCAAACACTTCTCCCCCCAAGAGGTTGAATTTCTCAAGGCCTCCGTTTCCGATGTAAAGGTCGCACCTTTACCCTCCGGTAATTGCTCAACTCACGCTCTCTCAATCATTCATGTTATCAAAACTTACAATGATGATTTAGGGGACAAATCCCACAAATTTCTTAGGCAGTTTAGACACGAACTTGATGAGAATCTAGTGGTTGATGTCGTAGCAAATGTAAAGAATGTTGGATTGGGTGTCAAGTTTTTCTTGTGGGCTGGGAGGCAGATAGGGTACACTCACACTGCTGCTGTTTATGATGCTTTACTAGAGTTGCTAGCCTGCAATGGTAAGGAGAGGGTGCAAGATTGTTTTTTGCACGAATTGAGAGCCGGGGATCAGGAGGCGCTCGAGAGATTGCTTAATGTTTTGATTAGCAAGTGTTGCTGCAATGGGATGTGGAATTTGGCACTCGAGGAGTTAGGGAGGCTCAAGGAATTTGGGTACAAGCCCTCGAGAGCTACGTACCGTGTGTTGATACGGGTGTTCTTGGAGGTCGGGCACTTGGATACTGCTTGTATACTTCAGAAAGAGATGTCACAATGTGGTTTTGTGATGGATGTGCATATTTTGGGTTCTTTCGTGTTTTCTCTTTGTAAAGTTGGGAAGTGGAGAGATGCTCTTGAGATCATTGAGAAGGAAGGGGTTGTTCCGGATACTGTTCTATATACGAGAATGATTGCGGGTCTGTGTGAAGCTTCCTTGTTTGAAGAGGCTATGGATTTTTTGACTACAATGCGGGCTAATTCCTGTGTTCCCAACATCAGTACGTATAAAAGCTTGTTATGTGGGTACCTAAATAAGGGGAAGCTCGATAGCTGTAAAAGGATTCTTAGAATGATGATAGATGAAGGATGTTATCCGACTCCTAATATTTTAAACTTGCTTGTCAATGCATACTGCAAAACGGGTGGATATTCTTATGCATATAAGTTGCTCAAGAAAATGGTGGATTGCGGCTGTAAGCCTGGTTATGTAGCTTACAATATATTGATTGGGAGTTGCTGTGACAGTGATGAGTTGCCGAGTCCTATGGTCTTAGAATTCGCTGAAAAGGCTTATAGAGAAATGTTTGAAGCTGGAATATCACTGAATAGAGTCAACGTCATCAACTTTGCACGTTGTCTTTGTGGGGTGGGAAAGCATGATAAAGCTTTTAGTGTGATTCATGAGATGATGAGGAATGGATTCATTCCAGATGCTGGGACATATAACAACGTGATTACTTTTCTTTGTGATGCCGCGAAAGTAGAGAAGGCGCTTTTGTTGTTCCAAGAAATGAAAATGAATAAAATCGTGCCAAATGTCTACACTTACTCGATTTTAATTGATAGATTCTGTAAAGCTGGCCTTATTGCACAAGCTCGCTGTTGGTTTGATGAGATGATAAGGGAGGGATGTATGCCTGATGTCGTCACCTATACTTCTAGCATACATGCGTACCTAAAAGCGAGGAAAATTTCAAGTGCTAATGAGCTCTTTGAAATGATGTTATCTCAAGGATGTTCACCTAACATTGTCACATTTAGTGCTTTAATTGATGGATATTGCAAAGGTGGAGACTTGGAGAGAGCTTGTGCAATTTACCAAAAAATGAGGGATAACATAAATTCCCATGATATAGATATGTACTTTAGAATTGCTTCTGATAGCAGCACGGAGCCAAATGTTATCACCTATGGAGCTTTGGTTGATGGTTTATGCAAAGCTCATCGTGTAAAAGAGGCCCAAAATCTATTAGATGCAATGGAAGGTAAAGGTTGTAAGCCAAACCATATTGTTTATGATGCTCTTATTGATGGATTCTGCAAGTTGGGTAAGCTAGATGAATCACAGGAAGTGCTTACTAAGATGTCAGAACATGGATATATGGCAAATCAATACACTTATAGTTCTTTGATCGATAGAATGTTTAAAGATAAAAGGCTGGACCTTGTTTCAAAGTTGTTGGCCAAGATGCTCGAAAGCTCTTGCTCTCCCAATGTTGTTGTATATACAGTGATGGTTGATGGTCTATGTAAAGTTGGGAAAACAGGTGAAGCTTATAAATTGATGTTGATGATGGAAGGGAAGGGCTGCAAGCCAAATGTCGTGACTTATACAGCTATGTTAGATGGTTTAGGTAAAGCTGGTGAAGTGGATAAGAGTCTCGAACTCTTCCAAGAGATGGTGAAGAAGGGTTGTGCTCCTGATTATATCACATATACTGTCTTAATTAGACATTGCTGCGATGCTGGCCGTTTAGATGAAGCTTATCAACTATTGCAGGAAATGAAACAAACACATTGGCCAATTGATTTTGCAAATCATCGCAAGGTCATTGAAGGCTTTAGCAAGGAGTTCTTATCAAGTCTTCAGTTAGTAGATGAAATGGGTAGCACTGATTATGTTCCCCCAGTTCCCTTAGTATACAAAGTTCTTATTGATAGCTTTCAGAAGTCTGGCAAATTGGAAATGGCGTTGCAGTTGCATAAGGAGTTATCGTCTTTGCCAATCTCGCCATCTAAAAGTTACAGTAATTCTCTTTCTTCTTTGCTCAGCAGCCTATCAGCTGCACATAGAGTAGACGAGGCGTTTGAGTTATACGCAGATATGACTAGAAAAGGAGAAGTTCCTGAATTAGGTCTTTTTCTTGATCTCATTAAAGCGCTTGTTAAAGACAACAGATGGGAAGATGCTCTTTTACTTTCGGAAAGCATAAGTTACACGGTATGCACATACTGAAAAATCTTGAGTTATCCTGGTGGTTTCCATTGACATATACACTTATATGTTGGAGTCACAATTAACATTTAGGAAACTATAGTGACCCCTGCAGGAATAAAAAACCATTTTGATAAGAATTTATGACAGTACGGTCTGTTTGTTATATAAACCAGTGTTATATTTGACAGAACTAAGAAAATAGTATAGTACTGACTTCTGCAATGTTGAATTAAACAGGATGTACAATGGTTGTCAAATACATGAATAGAAGATGGGAGCTAAAGGACTCCCTACAGATGACATTGGCCTGCCGTCATAAATGAAGATCAAGTTCGACTATCTTGATTGGTCGCCCCAACAGATACATTTGTCTTCTGCAATCATTTTTGTGCTTGCGAATATCAAATTTAACAGTTAAATGTTGCTGCCACTACAGATATGTTTGGGTTCTGTGATCATTGTTGTCAAATGAAGATCAAATTTGACCACTAGAAGATTGGTTGCCACAGCAGATGTATTTGGCTTTTGTGATAGTGCTGTGCTCCTGTAGATCATATTCGACAGTTAAGATTGTTCACCGTTACAGATGCATTTGGCTTACGGCTTGTTCCAGTGAAGATCAAATTTGACAATTATGATTGGTGGTTTAAGACTGTTAATGAAAAATGCTTCTTGCATGAACCATGAGGCCTACGCAACTACATATTGGCTTCTTGTCTGTGCCTCCAGGTACCTATGATAATCATTTACTCCAATCATTGTCTCTTGGCAAAGTTAGAAACGTGTTAGTGAGCTTATCATAAATCTTATTGTTTTGGAGAAAATGATTCATGGGTTGTTTATGATTTGCAACGTCGATCAATTTCTATCAAAAGTTTGCAATTTTCATCCTGGCAGTGATCTTCAGTATTGTTCTTGATTAATATCAAGTATGCATGGATCTTGTTGAAGCTAAAAGTTAATGCGTCTCTAATGTGCTGATTAACTCAGACAGTAGTGTACAACTGTCCTTGTACACGGAAGGGAACCTGTTCCTTTCCAAAAGCACCGGAACAATGTAAAGTTAGAAATTAGAGATGATGATGGAAATTCTTTCAAGTGCAATAAGTTTAGCACCAGGGTTCTCCCCCTAAAGCCACATTCCCGTACTGACACTGCAGGAAAAGGAAAATGCTAGCTTCCAAGTACTAGAAACTGCTTTGACTGAAGGACTGTGAAGCCTAGTAAGTTTTTCATTTTATGTGTTCATCTGAATTTCTGTTTTTTCAATCTGCCTTTAAACTAATATGGTTATGGTTATTCTGAATGTTAATGTTATTTCTCGCAGTAAGTGGGAGGCTGCCTGTTACATCACAAGGACATCATATAACAAAGGATCCTAATGACTCGTGGTACCAGGAATTTTCTTTTGCGGTCTTTTTAGCTTTATTTGCAGTGGCAGCATAAATGGTTTCTTACATGGATTTCATTTTTCAGTGAATTCAGCATCAAGTCCTTTAAGGTGCCAGAACTTTACATTGACGCCCGAAACTGCAACTGTTGGTTCTCTAATGGTTAGTTCATGCTTAATTTCTAGTTTGCCAAGTATAAATATAGGATATCTCTGTCTGGTAGGTTGCTCATTGCAATGATAACATGCAAGCTATCCCTGGGATCATGCTTGCACATCTCCTTCTCTATCAAATTTAAAATGCCTGTTATCTGGTTTTATCTGTTCTTTTTTCCAGGTGACAAGTGAAATTGCACAAATTGATTTGATGAATGCGGGTACTCTATTATAATTTCTGATTTTTAGTCTTCTAAAGCAGTGAACTTGGGTATTCAAGCATTCTTTGTATGTCTCCTTCTCTCCTCCTGATCACACTCGTGAAGAAACCAAAATAATACGGAGGTGACATTCTCGGACTTCATCTTATTTTCGAATAATCAAGACTTCAAGTCGAATTTAATTCCCATGAGACTTAGATCTGGATGTGATGTCTTACATATTGTGAAAACTTACCTCCGTAATGATAGAATTTATAGTTTTGTAAACATGGATGAATATATATGTAGTCTATGTTATTACAACAATTGGTGATGTTTGAGGAAAAATAAGTGATTTTTCAGATAAGATTTTTGTTTCATCTTTTGATTTCTTATTGTTTAAAGTTTTGTGCAGATGATGTGTGTAAATTGTCAATATTTGTAGTTTCATTGTTTCTTTTTTAGGGATTTTGTAGCTCATGGATCACTTGTAGTAACATATGCAACTTATGAACTCCATAGCCATCTTTTACCAAATAGTCCCTTATTGTACATTGATGTTCAAATGGAATCCAACCATCATGCAATGAGACTAAAAAAGTTGGATTTGAACATGTATCAATTAACAAAGAGCAGAAAGTCTTCGTGGGTGTAAATAAAATGTCGAAGCCTACCAAGTCAGTAAGATCTTGTTCTTGGTTGTCTTCTTTGTACACATCAAATTCTTCATATGGATGCATCAATTTAGTAGGCAAACACGCAAGGAAAATGATGCTATATTAAAGGTATATTTTACATCATTTTCGTATCCTACATTGCATTCAAGAAAATTCTTTGTACCTAACAATCTGAGCACCTACACATTTTAAACGAAGAATATATCAGAAACCACATATTCATCTTAACGAATTGTCAACCCTTGACATACAGAGGTTGGTATATCACATATCAAAACTCAAAGATGTTGTAAAAGAAACTGATTCGAAGAATTAATGAGAAGAGAGTTGCAATTTATTGCCTGAATAATATACTGCAAATGTTAATTCATTGGTAGGACAATATTTGGTCCATCAATGCATTAGCATTTAGGATACCATCAGTATAAATACACTTGAGAAATAACAAAGAATAAGATAGTATGAATGTATATTACCTACGCAATGCAACATCAGCAAGCAGAATAGATAGCTCAAGTTTGTTGCACCAGAGAGAACGAAGATGGAACGAACAATTCTCACCATCATAATGAAAACTTCCTCCTACAATCCAACATAGGTTGGGTTCTCTTCAACTGAAAATTAATTTAGTTCAGTTCAGTTCAATCCAGTTCAACTTGACTTAGTTATAATTTATATGTGTTCTCTTCAACTGAAAATCAGTTCAGTGCAATTCAATTCAGCTTAGTTATAATTTATATCTTACTTTAGTTCAGTTCAGTTCAATAAATTTCAGTTGGAGAGAACACAACCTTACTTCAGTTCAGTTCAGTAAATTTCAGTTGAAGAGAACACAACCATTATTATTATATATGACACCTGGCCATTATTATTATATATGACAGCTCCCAATACAACATCGGTAGGTCAATCTCGAATTAGATGTGACAAAGTTGAGTTTAAACATACATGCAACCAGAGGAACCCATCTAGTATTGATCTGGAGGTTGCGGACTTGAGAACAGTATCAAAGCTTCTTCAAAGCGTGTTATATATGATATGACTGGAAAACTGGATAAGGGATATGCGTATCGTAGTAATAAGGTCTGAGCATTTAACATCATATGAGTTATAAGAGAAAAGTCTTGCATACGCAGAATCCCGAAAAATATGGAGTAAAGTCTGAGCACCACTTAAAATCAGGACATACACTATGAACGTTCATTCCTCTACCTCTACGTTGAATAAAAGTAAACACGCTTGAAATCAGTATGTATGCTAGTCATAACAAAATTTGTTGGAGTAAATTCTTCGTTAATCTATATGTAACTTACACCAAGTAAGAATTGTCGAAATTAAGAGGTTCCTTTGTCCAAGAGCCTTCAAATCATGATCATTTGGGATGAGGTCTTCCATGTCAAGCAAGGCTTCAACTCATACAGGTTAACATAGACTGATTAAAACTACTAACTAAATAGAAAAGTTACCAATGTATGGCCTCCGTTGATGTGACAATTTCTTTGTCAGATAGGAATTCGGAAGAAGACATTCCTTAGGTGTGAAGCACCTGAAGAGGAAAAAAGAATACATATCACTCAAGTATTTATTGAAATAAGACTTTTCTTATTTCATTGCTAACCTCCAGTTGCTTTTGAAGGCTACATTTCTTGCATACGATTGCATTCAAAAAAAGAAGAACATGAGAGAATAGACAGATACTATATGTGTAGGGGAAAGGAGAAGAAACTTTGGAACGAACTATATTAGTGTAAGTAAGCTCTTTGGAGATGCATATCTTTCTTCCTGGCAGAAAATCAATTGTAGGGCCTCCAGTGATCTCAATTGCAATGACTCCAGCAAGCAAGAAGTTCGAATGAACCATATCAGTATCTAATTAAGAGATGGTACTAATTGGAGCACCGGTTGGCAGAGTTCTTCACTGTGAAGTTATTCTTATTACTTGTAAAGATCATCATATGTAATTGTTGAATGTTTAGCTTTTGCTTCCCCTGATCTCCGAACAAAATCACCCCCAATGTATATTTCAGAGATCAAACTGATCGGTGTTTCAAGATCAAACTCGACGGGCCATTCAATGTTGTAAATCAGATAGGATCAGAATCTCCCTTTACAGCCTATCACAAAAGCTTCAGGATACAACATTGCTATGAAGTAACTAAAGGAATCAGTAAAATTGAAATCACATGATATATGTGAAGAACGACAAAAATTATGCAGATAGGGAGCACCAAAGCAGAGAAACGAACCTGGCAATGCATCAAAATGTGGTTCATATTTTATTGATAAATCTTCCTTCCATAGTGTACATAAAATTGTATAACATTAGACAAATAACAGAGGAATGTCAAGAGTAGGTAAACAGGTAAAAAAAAATTCTCATTAGTTATTACATAGTTTAAAAAATTCTCAGAAATATGCTCAGAAGATGGAAGAAGGACTGAAGAACAGAGATGAAGTACTGAAGAACAGAGAAACAGTACAAACAAGTGAGCTGATAAACAGCTTCATTCAGTATGGAATCATGTGAAGATATTGAAGATTTATGGTTGTAAATAGAACTAGTATAACTGAATAATATTTGTGTATAATTTCTTGTAACAAATACAAAGAATAGTTAGTTAGATTTAGCTTCATAATATGAGAGTATAAATAGGATAAGTACTCTCCTTCTGTTAGTTAGTTGATACACAAACATTCACATCTTCTGTACAATTGATCTCTAGAATTCTAAATACAACAGAATCAGTTATTTACTTTCTCTCACTGCATCATCATCATCATCATCATCAATCAATCCTTCGTCTTTGTTCCTTGCATTCGACTGGATCATCACCATCAGCATTGTTCATCATCTCATTGTAAGTTCATCTTCTTATGAGCTTCCGCATTTCTCAGATTCTGATATGGTATCAGAGCTTTCGTTGAAATCCTGATCAATAAGATCGATTCACATTATGAACAACTGATGATTAACTTAGATTCAATTCGATTATAGTTTGCGATCGATTGATTTACGATTTAGCATTGATCGAATCGGTTGATGGTTTGAGAAGATATGTTCATGTTCGACTGAATGTTTATTGCCATTGATCGATTGAGAAACATGTTACTTTTCTGAAGTTTTGGCATAAGCTGTTCATCATTAAGCATAAACAGGATCAAATTCAATTTTCAGTCTTAGAATTACAGGTCCGATTAGCTAAACGGTTACAATCTCAGATAGTTCATGACTTAGAACAGAAGCTGAGGATCTGTTCGTTATTGTTTGATAATTTTTTGCTAATTGTCAATCGAAGTTTTTCACTGATAATTCATAATTTTTTTTTGAGAATCAAGCTAGTTTCAATCAGCAAAATAATTGGAATACTAGAAATTCATGATTCAGAACAGAAACTTACATTCACACTGGTTGATATAAATCTGTTGATTGATCATCATATTTTCACATGATTCACTAGTTTTTCCTCATGATTGAATTCATGAATTCATTCACATCTTATTGATTCACAATCACTGATCATTAAGTTCACAATACTGATTAGATTGAATTCAACAAAACTGAGCAATGACAACTGAAAGCTCACCTGTGCATCAATCACCTGTAAATGTTAATGCTGCTGAAAGGGAGCTGGACCATACAAATCCATATAGCCCTTACCATCTATTCCCACATGCTACAGCAACCTCTGGAGCCATCAAAACCATCTCAAAGGACCTAACTATATTTGTTGGAGAAGGGAAATGATACTGAATCTGTCCATCAAAAATAAACTAGGATTCATTGATGGTACTTACAACCGACCTCCAATTGAGAGTGTTATGTATGTCCATTGGTTGAGGTGCAATAACCTGATTCATTCTTGGTTGCATAATTCAATGACTGATGAGGTTAAAGGCACAATTGCTCAGAGTGTCTTTGCAAAAGATGTTTGGGAAAATCTTGAGTCAAGGTATTCACAAGCTGATAATGTCAGAATTTATGAGTTACAGTTAGCTCTAAGCCAATTTGTGCAAGG
>JAYMSP010006321.1:0-11882 GCA_036897095.1 Plantago elongata | reverse complement strand
CAGCTGTAACAACGTTATCACCATGCATTCGATAATCTATCTTTATCTCCACAGCCATTTTCAAGTGCTTTACCAACCGAAAGGCATTCACTTGTTGCTCGCTGTAAAGCGGGCACGCGGCAATAGGCACCTTGTACGATATACTCTCCAGAATCGAGTTCCATCCGCAGTGCGAGACAAAACCTCCCACAGATGAATGCCTTAACACAGCTACCTGTGCCCATCCGATCACCTTCCTGAACCCTGATGTGCATTTTAAGAATCCTTGGGGTAAAACTTGTTCGACATTGTCCTCATATGTGAAATCCTTTAATCAGAGAAAGGATTGAATAAAAACATATGTAATCACAAAAGAATTTATATTGAAGAAGGCAAAGTTTGTGAATAAATTGTGTGTCTACAAAACCAACTATCTAGCATATATATAAATAAACTATAAACCTAACTCGAACTGGATTAGAGTCTCTATCACTCCCCCGCAAGTGGAGTGTGGATGTCTTTTAAGCGCCACTTGAACAGATGACTCGTGAAGAGAGGACCACATAAACTAATACCCAAAACAGAATAGAGAGAGGTAACACAATGCCGTCAGGTTTGAATTCCCTGAGTAATTGATGAAGAGTATATTACCAGGTTTGAATTCCCTAGGTAATTGATGAAGAGTATCATGATGTTTAAATTCCATCATGGATTGAAGAAGAATGCCACCAGGTTTGAATTCCGGGGTAAATGGATGAAGAACCGCTAGGTTTGAATTCCCTAGAATAATTGATGAAGAAGACACAATCAGGTTTGAATTCCCTGAGTAATGCATGAAGAATACCATCAGGTTTGAATTCCCTGGGTACATTGATGAAGAAGAATATTGCTATGTTGAATTCCTTAGTATAATTGATAAAGAAGACTAAATCAGGTTTGAATTTCCTGAGTTGTGGATGAAGAATACCATCATGTTTGAATTCCGGGGGTAAATTGATGAAGAAGAATACCTCTAGGTTTGAATTCCCTAGGATAATTGATGATGAACACTACAATCAGGTTTGAATTTCCTGAATAGTGGATGAAGAACACCATCAGGTTTGAATTCTCTGGGTAAACTGATGAAGAAGAATACCGCTAATTTTGAATCCTTAGACGAGCATAACATGTGAAGAAATATTAATAAGATGAATTGAACATATTGAATATTTTGAATGATTGAATATTTAGATGGACAAAACGGAAGCATGAGAAAGAGAAAAATAAGGATGCATGTTGTATAGAACAACGAATGAGTATATTGTATAGCACAATTCAAGGAGGATGATATGACTCTGATATTATGTGAAATAATCAGAGAAAGTATTGAATAAAAATATATGTAATCACAAAATAATTTATATTGAAGAAGACAAAGTTTGTGAATGAATTGTGTGTCTACAAAACCAACTATCTAGCATATCTATAAATAAACTATAAACCTAACTCGAACTGGATTAGAATATCTAACATCATATTCGCCTGGTTCGCTAACTGTGGTCTCTATAGGAGGCTTCCTCAAAGACCATAAAAACGGTGCCCACATCTCTCTAGTGCAAGTGCAATCTCTATCACCTGATCTCTGGTAAAGCACCCTTTGCTCCCGAAGTAAAGGAACATCACGGAAGAAGACGGCTGCTGGTCTAGCCACATTATGATCTCGTTGGAGTCTTGAGTATCATCACTCACATGGAGTATAGGGCCAATTGAGTAAACTGGTGGAATAGTCTCATCTCGGATAAAGACTTCATCGCGAGCGATTCTAATTCGAGCAGTGTATTTATCAGGATTCCCTTGATGCCCCTGAACCTTTATCATGATTCAGGAATACATGACCATCAACTTGGTGGAACATGTCCGCAAGCAATAACCCAACAGGCACGGGGCTTTCGTATGTTGGAACGGGCACATCAGAGCCTTGGTAATTGAGTACTTTTGGTTCCTGACCATTTTTATGATCATCTCGTAAACTTAGTCTCAAAATTTCCAGCGCCAATACCTCCTTCACCGCATAGACATCCATAAAAGCACCTGAGCACCAAAGTACCAACAACACAAGAGCTTTAACACAATTTCTGGACCGAATCTAGTAACACCCCTCCACCCTTTATTCCCAATTCGACAAGTGGCAAGAAATTTAAAATTTAATCATGAACGAACCTCCCTCCGCACTAATAGTAACACTTGTACACCCTATGCCTACAAGAGACAAATGACAAGAAATTTAAGATGTTATCCCGACGGAAGGTCATCCCGTACATTTTTACCAATTACCTTCACTCTATGCTTCCAAGATTACAAGTGACAAGTAATTTAAAATATTACTTTAGCCCAGAAAGAATGAGCTAGATCAAGCAAGGAAACCACAAAATAACCCCAAGATATTTACGATTAGAATCACTATGGTCTAACCCTTAAGCTCGTCAAGAGATTCAAAACTAAATCACAATGATCTAGTTACTTGAGTTAAATACCAGAAAGTCATCGAAGTTCGTACATACACTCCTCGTGACCAAGTCATCAATCACAAACGAAGGCAGCAAACAACCAATCTCAAGAAGTTAAACCAGAATGGTCTAACTCCTTGAATCCTCAAGACAAACGGTGTAAAATCTTAGAGTAACTCCTCTCCACCCTTTGTTCCAAATTCACAAGTGGCAAGAAATTTAAGAGTTGATTATGTAACGAATCTCCATCCGCACTAGTAATAATACCCCTCCACCTTATGCCTACCGGAGACAGTGACAATAAAGATGTTATTCCGACGGAAGGATACCCATCACTCTGCGGATGCTAATAAAACCATATAGCCAAGCCCACAGCACACCATGCATGTGTGCCTTCATTGCAACATGTCACCCCATTAATGCAACTCATGTCTTTTAATTATAAACATAAGATTAATTAGTTGGATTTGGAAGGAAATTAACAAACATATAATTTTATTGATTTTTCACTAGCTACCAGTGCTTGTCCGTGTGTTATATTAAGACTTTGAAAGCTGGGGCAAAGCCAGGATTTTGTAGCACTCCGTACTCAGCTTAACTAAAATTTATGAAAATACTTGCCATTTAACAATAAACTTTAAAATGGTTATAGACACAAAATAAGGTTAAATTTATATTAAAATGCAGTCCTTTATAACATAAAATTCAATAACAAAAACATGAAAAAGAGTAGTACATGAAAGGAAAAAATCAAAATCTAAACTACACAAACATTCAAATTCTTCATTCAGTATGCATATGGACCTTCGTTGTCTTGGCGTTCTTCTTCTTCTTCTCCTTGATATTGTCATCTTCCAAAGAATAAACTGTTCGGTGACGACCAACATTGTCAAGTCCCTTCCTAGTTATGCTGGTGGCACTCTGCCTTTCAAACTTGAAACCGGGTCGGTTATTCGCCTTCCGTAATTTGCCTTCTTTATAGGGAACCGGAATGCTGTGTAAGTTGTTCACTTGTTTGTATGAACTGGCCTGGTGCAGGTACATTAGTGTAGGTGAAAGAAATGAAGTGGAGCTTTTTTACTATTTTGTAGAATCTGAAAATGATCCCACACTGGATCCTCTCATCCTTTGGCACACTGGAGTTCCTGGTTGCTCTGGATTTTTCGCCTTTGTTCATGAGTTTGGTATTGCTTCCTTCATTTGATCCTTATTCGAATCGTAACTAATAATTTTTTTATGAGATGAATTTGTCGATTACTATGGTTGCTGCGCGCGCAGGTCCAATGGCTTTTGATCTTTCGCTTTCAATACCTTCGTTGGTTCTTCGCCAATACTCTTGGACCAAGGTTGGTTGGTTGGTTAATTCTAGCAATTCGATCCAACTTGTCTATGTTTTGTTTTAGTACGTCTGCGGTCTGATTAGGATCGATGATGGGGCTGATTGGCATGGCACTCAAATGGCCATTTGGAAGAGATTTTGATGAAATTGTGTTTGGAATGAAATTAAAATAGGGTATTTGAAGCGTATTTTAGGCCAAATCAATGTTCATCGAACCAAATGAGTCGATTTAAACACTATGACAATCAAGTTTGCAAGTGTCATATTTATAGACTCCCCTGTTGGTACCGGGTACTCATACGTAACAACATCACAAGGTTATGTTACTTCTGATACCAAGGCAACAGAGAACACTTACACATTCATCAGAAAGGTAAGTTTGTGTCATGTGGAGTGATAGTAGCGTAAAATCGTGAATGTTAGGACTTAGGATATGTCAGATGGATTCTAACGAAAGAACAGTAAATATGGCAAATGCAGTTATAACGTTGTTGATCTTGTCAATTCTAATTCTAACATTTTGTCAAATTTATCAATTTTGATTCAAAATTAATTAAGTTTGGCAATTATAATTTAACATTTGTCAAATTTAACAAATTTAGTATAAGTTATTTGAGCAAATCAACCTACGTGCGTATTTGATATATGATAAATTGAACTGACAAACTAAAGCGCTCCGGTAACGAATTAACTGCCACGTAACTTATCCATGATGTCATATTTATATTTTCAATTAAAAAATTAAATTTATATTTTAATTACAATCAAAAAAATAAAAGCAGTAAAAAAACTCTAAATCCTAACGGCTGGAAAATGGGCAACTATGCCCTCCTGCAAGTTCACCACCGTACTCCCTTTCCATTTCTCATAGAACCACTTCTCTCTCTCCACCGTCTATCACTGTCAATGGCGACCATCATCATCCGCTTCCTTCATCTCCACTGAAACCTCCGCCCCCATCCACTCTCCTTCCAATGATCCCCAACCCCCTCAACCCGACCCGGAAGCCAACGCGTTGATCCTGCACCTTCCTCTACTATTTCATCCGGCAATTGTACAACAAAACTACTTCCCATTAAATGATAGGGCATGTTCAATTTCCCCTCCATGGTTGATATGGTCTATTAGTTGAGTAGTCCCGGATCTCAACCCGTCAATTGTAAGTGACTAGGTCACAAAATTTATATTAAATTTGCCAAAACTTGTCAAATGTTGGACTAAAATTGTCAAACTTGACAAACGTTGGACCAAATTAGACTAGAATTGCTAAAAGTTAGCAAATGTTACTAGAATTGTCATGACCAACAAAAATTTACCTGCATGCGCCAGTCTAGTATATTTAAGTGACTATTTTTGTCGTTCTCCCTTTTTTAAGCAACAAAAAATTTATTATATCATCAATACGAAATTTACTGCAATCATCACACGTATGATATTACAAACTTCTTGAAGATCATGGTTTCAATCAATTGTTGAACAAATCTTACAACTCCGTGAGATCATTATTCATTGTGCCTTTAACGGCTTGTAGCGATTGGAGTCGGCATTCGAGGCAAACAATTCAGATAATCCAATTCTTGTAGCATTATGGTAATCGTGGAAGAAATGGTTCGGTAAGCCCGATATGGCTAAAAGACCATTCATCCTAAGGAAACTCATCACACCAGTCTCAGTGTAATCTGAACCTTTAATCAGTGGCATTATGAATCCTCTTATCATTTCCCATACTGAGTTTATTGTCTTTGGTATAAACCAGAGTATAGAGAAGTAGTTCTTGTCCACCTCTTCCTCCACAATCTGCACAAGATTTAATTAACCAACATGTTAGCGTACTAGCTAATCGTTAGATAAGGCCGATGGCAGTTGATTCGAGAAAATCATCTTATGTAAATACTTTAATTAATAAGTTCAAAGATAACTGATTTAAAGAAGAGAGAAACTTACCCTTGCGCCATAGAAAGGGTTGTAGTAGATGCAAGTCCCATAATGCTTGAACAAGGAAGTTGAAGAATCAAAAGGCAACCTTGGAACAAGATCAAACCCATAAACAAACCTGTACCATTTCAAATCATACTTTTCGATAATATTCTGCACAAATTTTGCAAATTCATGATCACCAACTCTAGGTTGTCCATATGTGTAAACCCCTGCCAATCTCTCCAATAGCCATGCCTCATCATGCATGCCCAAAATGGTTGGGAATAGTGCAGCCAATGCACCACCTAAACTATGCCCGGTCACAATAAACTTGGCCTTGTCATTCTTCTGCAATTGCTCTTTGAGCAACCTTCGTATTACATAATAAGCTGTTTCAGGCTTGTTTTCGTCCTGTTCTTTTGGCCAGCCTTTGCTTTTTTGTAATCCTAAAGCTTTCATGAATCCTCCGTGGACTTTTCCGACCCCTGGAAGTTCGTACCATGAGAGGTCGAAATCTGAAATCCAGTCTACTGCGATGAATGCTTGCGTTCCTCTAAACGTGACAACGATTAGGTCTTTCTTGTCTTCCATAAGGAAAGCTTGTGTTGAGGCTGTCTCCTGATAATCTGCCAGATTTTGAAAAAATAACAATAAATTAAAACCGAATTAGCTTTTATATATCCAAGGCTTATATAGAATTGGAGTTGTACAATATACTAAAAGTTGGGAGTATATGTGTTATTTTCCATATAATTAATTTGTGAAAGTAAATTATACATCACGTGGAACATACCATCCCATAAGTCATAGAATCCCAAGAAGTTCATCTGCAACACAAGAAAAGAAAAATGAAATTTAAGTTCAGTTGAAAGAATAAATTACATCCATGAATTGTTGTTAAATTTGAGTTGTGACCACTATATGAAGATTCTAGAATCCAATCATACAGCAAAGATAAGGGCACATACATGACCCACTGGCCATAGTCCAACCACTCTTGTTTCCCTTTTCATTTAGCAAGTTGTCATCACTCATCAATCAGAATAATAGTAGTGTACACTCTTATATTTTAATATTATAAGATATAATGGTGTTAAGTATACTCCTGATCTTGTAAATATGTGGTATCTCCAATAGATCAGTGTTCGAGTCACCTTTAATCGTTTAAAAAGATATATGCTTCATAATAGTATTGTAGTTACCTCCCAGTGGTCCTTGACAAGGGACTCAATGTAGGGTTTGTTCTCATAAGCAGCCTTAGAAGCCATCAATGATAGCAAAGCTTGGTATTGTATTTCACCAGCATTCATTGTTTTTTGATCTAAAACCATTCTTCTGTCCGAGTGACCCGTAAATGATATGAAACTTGCCGACGTTTTGTCCGGATGTACCACTCTACCTGCACAATTACTAATTTTTGTAACTCTTAAACTTTATTAATAAACTAATTTCATTACAATGCGGGAACATAATAAAAACTTAAATATATATATTTAAACCTTGTTATTTTTACTGTAATTATTTAAATTAAACTAAACCGAATTAAACTAAATAAATTGCAATACAATGAAAACATAGTCGTATGTAGTAGGTTTGCAAGTTGCAAATACTCTTACCATTTTCCTAATCTGAAAGTGACTTTATATATTGTGGATAATGATCATTGTACATGATAATATATTTAATTGTATAGCAGATTTGTATGGATTTGAACCTAATCATACACTTGATTTTGATTTTGTTATTAGAAGTAAAGATAGAGAAGTGATCAATATATACTGGCCACTTACAACCTTATTTTATTCTCTCAACTTTATTATTATGATCAATTATTGACTTTATTCTAAAAAGATTATATTTTGTGGCTTATAAGAGTTGAGGACTTTTGGCGTGCGTGGTGTTGGGTTGTCTGGGGCTTATGCCAGCCAGTAATTTCAAAATTTTGCCATATTACAAAATTATCTTTTCCCAACCCCACCAATTGCTTTTATAAGAATTTAAAATTTTAAATAAACATACTAATATGATCTTAGTCGGAATTCATTCGTATAGAATTAAATCTTTAATTGAATAAAAATGCAGATGGTTTAAGGTACTCTTTAAACAATTTTTAGAAGAGATTTTCTTAGCCAAACAACATCTATTTTTTTTCGAACTTTATATCACAAATATTTTAGCTCTGCTTTCTTCAACTGAAAACTCTTAAATTCAATCTTGCTTAGTTATAATTTATATTATACTTCAATTCAATTCAATTCAGTTCCATTAAATTCAGTTTAGTTTAGTTTCATTTAGTTTAGTTCAATAAATTTTAGTTAAAATAACATAATCATTATAAGTTGTATTGCTATCAAGTAATGCATATATGGCATTTCATCAGTATATATAGTTATCAAGGCGCACAAGTCATTCATTGGAAACTCGAGATTTATCCCATCTAACGTATCATACTTATGGAGAGCTATGAACCAACTTATAGGCAATTATGTTTACATTAGAGTCATAAACTAGAAATAATTTATAATATGAAATCACTAGTATAATTAACAATGTGTAAAAAATCAATTTGGTTAACGTTTAAAACTACTCAAACATCACTGTTTGTTAGCAAATTTACATTTCAAGAGTATGTATTTAGAATTTTGGAACGGATGAGAAGTATATAAACGTACATATATACCTTGAATGGAATGCCAAATGAGCCTAAAGAAGCCTCCATTGCTGGCCAACAAGTTAACCCAATTCTCAACTCCATCACCAAATTTGGCAATCGATTCAGCATTGGAATGTAACGCCTTCTGTGCCAAAATTGAAACGAATAGCCAAAACCTACGACCCAAAGGCTCGTTCTGTTGATCACTTGGACAGTCGATAAATTTCCGGTTGGCTATGTTCTTGGAGAACAATATCTTGAAGATATCGAGCAAGCCCGCATCTTCTGGGTTTAGAAGCATGTAGTCACTGGAGAAAGCCTTGTTGCAAGTACCAGTTGAAGTAGAAGAAGAAGGAGGAGAAACAGCCATTGTTAATTTTGTGTTTTCAAAAGTTGTCTTTGGTGAAGAAAAACATGTAGCTAGTATATTGACTTTATAGTGTGCAATTGTGGGGTGATTTGGGTAACATTTAATAATAGAATGCAGATATATTATAAGAATTATTGGTTCATACATGCAGATATTTTATAAGAATTAGGGCATGAAAAACGTTGAGAGATAAAATAAGACATGATGAGCTTCATATAGACGTGACTTCACTAATGAATTAATGATACATGGAATATTACATGAAGAGCCCCTAGTTACATGCTAAATTTCATAAGTGTAACCCTAACTAAATAAAGTCTAATAGACCCCTCACCGTTAGTATTAGAAAATTACCGTTAAACTTTGATTGAATTGCAAATTTACCACCTTCAAAATCAAAATGAAATGAAAGACGTGAAAATAAAATTGTGAAATAAAAAGAAAAAGAAATAAAGAAGAACGATTAGTGAAGCTTTGACACAGCATCTCCACCCAAATGGACGAAGTTATGTTTATAGATCCATCATTGTTAAGGGTACAGATTAGAGCACGTATGCTCCGAACCAGAGTAGTTTCAAGAGTTTCGTCTTGTAACTAAGCGAATTAAATTCAAGTTGGAGTAGTATACTCAGATCTTGACCAAGAAAGCTTTGCCCAGTGGAGCTGCTCCAGAACTGAAATTGTCGACTATGGGCAAACATCTCATGGTCGGCCATTCATACATATTCTTTTTAAAATTTTTGTATGTATTTATTTTCTAAAATCTCCTATATGACGGCATTTGTTTAAAAATTGGAAAGGTTCACAAAATTGGCCTAAGTGCAATAAAGTATCGAAGGGCTCTAATAGTTCTCTTTTAACATTTTCTAAGTTTACATGTAGTTTACCATATACTTGAGGTCAATATGTAATTTTCCCAATTTTACAATCATCTCGGGATAAATTTATTCTATTGTCAATTTTACGGAGCTCATTTCTTTACTCTTTCTAATTACTACCACATGGTACACGTTTTGTTTGGATTAAGTTATCTTTCAACTTTTTGTATAGGAATTGCAATATGTAGATAGGTGGAAATGATGGCTAGAGACCAAATGGTACACAATATGATCTAAATAACATTAATACCAATAGACGCGCTTGTAGTCGAATGCCAAGTTAATGTATCACATGCCTACGAGATCATGGGTTCGATTTCACGAAATCTGTGATTATGTTATTTGTTGAGAAAATGATGATTATAATCTAGAAATGAGGTAATTATACTCTCTGTATAGAGAATGATGATTATAGTTTAGAAATGTATTGAATGTTAAATGGGCTTGGCTAATTGTAGTACTTCGTTGCACGGTACTATCAATAGTACACCTTTTAAAATTGGATAAGTGTCATAATTTTAACAATAAAAAATATTTTATTAATAATTTTAGTAATTTAAACCACTTTCAAACTACAAATTACTTGAAAAGTCCATCCCTCACAAAAATATTGAACTTTTTTCAATTTATGTTAAGTGTTGTATTTTGTGCCCGTATATGTTTGCATATTATTTTTGTGTTTACATATACGAGTTTGTTTTGATTTTTCGTTTTTCATAATTTTTTTTTTATCAAAAGGCAATTCTGTCTAGTTATAAAATATTTGTGTTGCGTTTAACCGAAAATATATTGCGTTTAACAATATTGATTTCACTGTTGATATGTTAGTTGTTCTGCCAGACGCTCCTACTGCGTCATATGCTCCAGCTCATGTATCAATACTAACACTACAAAGAAAAGTTAGCATTTGTTATCGTACATTAGCTACTACAATAAAATAGTGACTATATAGCAAATAATAACCACTAGTAGGCCGAGACATTTGTTATATCGAAGTTGCAAATGTTAGTCAACATACAATAGCTACTGAATGCACATTATTTACCATTAATCGTGACTAATATAAGTTAGTCAAATAATTTAAAAAAGAAAAACCCTAAGCACGCGTTAATCCATCTTTTATAATTGTAAAAGATGGATATTCTATGTTTTTATTTTACTATGTTTTAAGTTGGTTTTGCATGCTTAAGAAGTTTTATGAAGATATTGTAGTGTCAAATCAGATCATTCATTATCCCAATCGAAAATTGTTGTGTTGCCCAGCGACTGCGAGATGATCGAGTGACAACCACTATGGTGGCGGTCGTGACCACAGCCGCGAATGTTTTTTCTTTTTTTCTTTTTTTTTAAAGTTAGTCGAATTAGAAAAAAGAGAAAGGTCTGAAGTTTAAAATATTATTTTTCAAAGCAACCATGTATGCAAGTTGATCGTTTGGATCCATGGTTGATGTTGGAAATGAGAGTAGAAGGGAGGTTTTTTAGAGTGTTTTGAGTTTAAGAGAGAAAGAAGGGTGATTTTTGAGATTTAAAGAAATATATGGAGATTGGAGACTATCAGACTGATCTCGAAAAAAATATATTCGTTGGTATAGTTTTTAGTTTTTGAATTTAAATTTTAAAAGAGAAAGAAAATACAATTTCGATCCAGTTATTTTTTATTATCTGAATATTTCTAATCTAGGCGTATTTAACAATTTTTTTGGAACTGATGAATTAAAAATTGATTCTGCATTGTCTCGATTTAAAGTGAAAAATTAATGTTTTACTTTAAATAAATATAAACAGTTTGAACGAGATTTTTAATGGTTTATTTGGAATGATTTATTTTCAATTTCAAAATAATCAATTTTCAATGCTTATAAATTATCATATAGGAAATAGTTTAATCTTATAAGAAATATTTAAAAAATTGGTAAAGAATAACTTTTGTGGGAAAAATTAATATATATTTAAATCATGCAAGAAACAAGTAACTTGCACATATAAGTTTCTCTAGAAGTCCACAATTAGATATGTAAATTAGTATTCGTGACATGCGGTTTCCGCCTATATTTATACAAATTTAATTTAATCGTGACATGTGAATCTCGCATATCCTTTGACAAATTTAGTTTAATGTAAAAAATATTATAAGTGTAAAATTACGAAAAGATATAAAGTTTTAAACCTTTTTTAAAATGTAAATTGGTTAAATTAATTAAATAATAAATGTTTATAGTCATCATTGGATCATTTAGCATGATATATTTTTGATGATGGA
>JAYMSP010006320.1:0-11883 GCA_036897095.1 Plantago elongata | reverse complement strand
TCCTATACAAGTTTAACTAGACTAACATATTAAGTGATTTCCTCTTTACAATGTTCAAGTGAACCGAGAGTACTAGTTACATTGCTGTACTAAAGATAAGTTACATGGTGATTGATCAAAATACTAAAAGATATTCCTAACAAAATTTCCCCAAACCGCCACCCACCCGCTTAATGGCGGGTTACAAATTTGTAATCCGCGGGCGATTTTTGAAAAAACTCTAACCGTCAATGGCGGGTAGTTGGCGGACGGTTTGGCGGGCGGAGCAGGCGGTTATTTTTTATGTACACCCCTATATGAGTTTACTGGAGGAAGAATCAATTAGAATCTTAATTTTGGGACTGACGAAGGAAGAACGCACAGAACCAGAAAAGACAAAAGACGGAAACAACCATGTTTAGCACAAAACTAAAACAAGCAGGAAGCAAGAACCTGCTCTGATACCAAATATAAGTAAAAATTATAAAATCAGAATTTACCTCCAAATACGTTCTAAGTTTTGCTTATGCTTAATCCGGTGAATGTGTTGCTACAGTACCGTTGCTGCAATAAATCCATAATACCTGCAAAACAAACACCACAAGAGTAGTGGTGGAATATGGATTTTCTGAATCCTATTAACTTTCTGTGTGAAGCTATACCGATGATTGTAACATACGCTTATTTAATGACTAGGACATGACCCATATTTTGAGTTAGATCAGGCCTCTTCCATCCATTTGATCGAGTCCTAGTTAATAAGAATAACTTCATGAATTTTAATGGAAATAAATCTCTAGACAATTAAACTAAATAATAGTATTAATGTGAACCACAAGATATTGGAAAATTTTAACAAGTTGATCATCTATATTGAAATATGCAAGGTCAGACTGAGATTGAAGCACCCAGCCGAGTACATAACTAAGGTCAGTGGCGCTTATTCTACGCGCAGTGGACGTGTCCCAACGAACAGTGGCATTTGCTATATAGAAACGGCCAACTGTTTAGTTTCTCTAGTATTCGAGACCAACAGTGGAAGATATGGACCCTTCGGTTTCCAAGGGCAAACAGGCTCTAACGGTGGATTTTATGGAACATATACTACTCATGCTCTCGCATCGATCGGTGTATATCTCAAGCCGAATGTCATAGATCGACTAGATAATTTAAAGCTAGAGGAGGAACGAAATGTCAAGCCCAAGGAGGAATCGAACGTCAAGCCCTGGGTGGAACGGAACGTCTAGGTCAAGGAGGAACCAAACGTCATCTAGTACTAATCCTTAATTATTTGATCATGGATAGTATTGCGGCTTAAATTCAGGAATGAATTTCTCAAGTCTCAAGTCTCAAGTCTCAACTCATGTGTTAGTACTTAGTATCATGTTTGCTAAACCAGATAATATTGGTCTTTTTTTTGGGGTTAGATGATTGTACTGGTGGTCTTTTTGGTTACACGAAGTTTGAGACTGGATATGTGCATGTTGCGCGTTGAATTGTTTTCAGAACCTTATTTGCAGCCTGCAGTTTGGATCTTGGAAATGTTATCAACTCAGTGATAATTTCCCATACTCATACTCTGACATTTGATTTCTCATGACTGGAGGCCCTTAAAGTTTGAGGTTTGTCGATAGATTTTAGACTTACATATTAACATGTCGTATATACTATTATAGACTTTATCACATTTTTAATATGTATATAACTTACTCGTATAGAACCCACTTCATTATCCTATTAGATTAATGAATTTTAGTAGGATGGTTGTATAAAGGATGTGAACCCCAAACTATAAGACACATAGATTTTAGTTCTACGTATTAGTATGTCATATATATGTGAGTAATATGGTAAGTCTAATAAGGAGTGATTAAATTTGATATTATGAGCCTTAGACACATTTTTCTTCAGTATTGTATGTGACTTGTGTAGATCCCACTTGATTGTCTTATTAAATTGATGAACTTTAGTAAGATGATTGGCATTTATAAAGGGTGTGAGTTCAAAAGGCTATTATCATAACAATGGAATCAGATATGAAGTTCATTTCATCTAGTTGTTTCTTAATAGTTTACTGGAGTCTCTAAGGCTTGTGTGCTCTTGCTTTGTCTTCATTTGTACCTAGACAAACTAATGACACTGAAGATGATAATTCGCAAATTCACAATTATTGGAACGAGGGCCGACGAGTTTAACACTTCTGTTGTATATCCTGAAGCTTTCTTTTCGTCAAATCGTCTACAGTTATTTCTGCGACAAAATAATTTACATCCCCTCTAGTTAACCCTCTTAATCTCCTTTATTTAGCACACTCATAGGTTTTCAAAAGTTATGGTTGCATTCATATCATTGTCATGAAATTATGTTAGTATGCTATTTACACAATGAGGACATGGTTACGATCTAAATAACAAAGGTATCTCAGAGGAACAATTTGACTGGGTCACCTATCATTAACTTGGCTGAGCCATACATCATCAACTTGGTACTCTCTTATCTAAATAATAGTTGGTCATCATCCTCTTAAAAGGTTTTATTAAAGGGAGAGGGAAATCCAACTTATCTGTTGTTTGTATAATCTTTTCATAAGTAATGTGAGATATTCTAACGTGTGTAGACTACGTCCAACACCAGGCTTGGTCATCCTCCTTCCTGGATGAGCAACTCATTAATTGTAAATTTAAGTCTGTTATGGCATGAATTGTGACTCTGGCGTGGTTTGTAACTCACAGCATTAACCTCTTATTGAGACTTCTCTTGTTTTGAGACATTCTTTACATTATTTATATGCAGATGTTTGGGTCCTGCAACTGCTTTACTTGATGGTTCTCAATTTCATTTACTTTTGGTTAATAATTTTACGAAATCTTATTGAATATATCCCATGAGTGCAAAATCACGGGTGGCGTCCCTATTTTTGCAATTTTGTGTTTTTTTCAATCACTAATTTGATCACAAAAAAAAGGGCGAAACAACGGGTTAAGCCGAACCAATGCAGGTGCCAAGAATAAACTGATCCGGAAAAAACCAGTACTCGTATTCAGGAGCATCTTTTGGTGGTGGTGAGATTTTGGAGTTAGACATGGAGAAGCAGCTTATAACCATTGACTCATTGAGAATAGTTGTGACATGGGATTTCCAGGAAGAAAAGGTGGAGATCAATAGGGGGATGTTGTCATGTCGATATGAGATTTTGCAGTGATGAAAATAATGCTGAGGGGGAAGGGTCAGACTTGGGGGCTGTACCCGAAGGGTCACCAGTGGTCGTTCAGTCAGTAGACATGATGTGGCGGAGAAAAAACAGCCAGATGAAGAAAGGAGGCGGATGAACTTGCTCGTAGGAGTCCTGTTCACAACTTCACATAGGTTGGAATAAATACAATTACGAGATCTCTGCAACTATGGCAAGGAGATAATTTACAATCTATGAACACTTACAGTGCTGATTACCCAGGATCGAATTTTCCCTGTGGACAAAAACAGATGACTGAACTGAAGGCTGACAAAAAAAATTCTGCCAGCTCTTGAAATTTTTTCCTCTATAAAACAGTTACAAGAATTGCAAAGGTATAGTTGTATGCTCAGGGGAAGTGTCTAAGACAACAAATGAAATTGCTGAACAAATTCATATCATACAGTTCTCCCCCAGGGTAGGGAGATATCCCTTCTGGTAAAGCTTGGGACAAATCTCAAATTTTACTTCGACCTCACAGTATATTTCTAAATAAACAAAGTGCTTACCCAACTGCTAGAACCACACCACTGCTATAACACAAGAATGACAAATCAACACTGAGAAGCTTGCTTGTTTCCTTCTTTCACAACAACAGCACATCAAGATGAAGTCTGTCCCAAGGGTTAAAACCAGGTTTTCCTCCGTATAGTAATGAGCTGACAATTTCCCTGACCTGAAGATACCATTTGAATTCAATCAAGTGAACAAAATTTGCACTAGCTAAATAATACATACATTGCAAAAGCAAGTACACTATGTTGACAAGACAATTATATTCACCACAATCATATGGTACTACTTCAGTACTTCTACCATCTTTTTCTTAATATGAAGGTAATTCTTCGCAAGAGCAAAACCAGTCACAACTAACCACAAAAAGCAAATATAATGAGCTTAATAACCATCTTTTCACCACCAAATAAAGCCCCACAGATCTTCCACACTTATGAAATATCACGCAAGTTGACATGTCAGCATGTTTCCATTTTGAATACTTCAAAAGATAAACCTAGGACTAGGAGCCTAGCAACCAAATGCATTGGCAGCACCTTATAAAATAATGTAGTATCAAGTAGCTTCAGAGACAAGTTGAAAACCGGCTCTATGCCGTAGTACTAAGTCTAACTCTAGGAGTTCAAGAGTTAACAGAGTAGCATTGCCTGACATTTAAAATTAACGACTGCTCATCCAAGGACAGAAACTTAAGTACGAAGAAATATCTGCAGTGTTGGGTTCTATGCTTATCACCCCTGTCACTCACAAATAACTAGAGAGGATATCATATCTCCACTTTTTGTTTCAACAAAAATCACACCCTTATATATCTCTAATATGTATACAAGTAAAACCTAATTACTTAGGGGGCATGGAAAGATTTATTTATTTAGAATCTAGTTGACAATGTCGAAACAGATGAAAAGGATGACACAGCAAGGCCGTCTGATAAGGATTAACTTGTCATATCTTTCTATACTTGTTTTTTCCTTTCTCTGATGCTCCATGTTAGACAAAGGATATAACCAAACTAGACTTTTGAATTTGAAGAATGAGAAGAAACAAGCCATAACCATACAAGACAAAATCCCCTATTTGAATGTTGCTGCAACAACCCCTTGCCTATAGACAATTCTAGTATGCTACTACATGTACCACTAGAATAGACATTAATCTGTCTCGAATTCGAAGCCAAAATCAATTTTGCGACAAAATCAATTACAAGACAACTACTACAGATAAAATAATATTAGGGTCTTCTACGTAAATTACCCGCTGAGGAAGTACATATTCAAAAAGGACACAGTAAACGACAACTAATTACAAACAGCAGAAATATTTCTCCACAGTTTGAATTAACGCATTGCCCATGCTGCAGGATACATTTATCTTATTACTTGTACAAGATATACATTCCAACGACCCTTTGACATATCTTGACAAGTGAATGTTCCCTAGATTGATGATCTGGCTTCAATCTGTGGAGAATTGCATGCAATTCCAAGAACAAATGAAACATAATAGAAGATACCAAAGTGAACAGAACTGGCAGAAAAAAGTGAACGAAAACCAAGAGAGAAGCTTTTGCCAGGACGAAGGAAGTAGTTTATTACAAACAAGCGAAGTGCCTCAGAATTTTGAATATGCAGGTAAACCTACCTTTATCTGGTTATGTTGCAATAGATAGTAACATTTTTCGTTCCTACCTTTTAGGCTAATTCTTCTCGCTCATATTGTGGTTTATTAAAACAAAGTATAGCATGATTCACGTGGGGAAATTAAATAACCTATTCATAAAGAGGCATTACAGCTCAAACTATAAGCACTAATCATCATATCATCATACAAGCACCAAGTAAAAGTACACTATATATAATCAGGAAGCACTAAGACTAAGCCAGACAGATGTAAGCCGCTAATGAGAAATACTGAGCAAATCAAACTTGTTTTCGGGAGAAGAAAATTAAATAACTTAATGAGAAGTAAAGAATAGAATGAATACACACCAACCAATGAATGAATTTCATACATTTCAATTTTCAATAATGGTACGTAAAACCTGACTAAGCAAGTTAGAAGTAGAATTACTGACACATCGAGCTATTAATCAAACTAAGACAGATATGGTACCAGTTAAATTTATGAAGGGTTGCTGGAATTTGGTGACAGACTAGCTATCTCCTAGATCGCACACTGTGTTGAGCCGAGTGTCGAATATCGAATTGGTCAACGTTCACCAACGGCCTAGCAGTTTCATTCCTGATCCTCTTAATATTAGGGCTAACCAAGCCCCTGTGCTTGAACCCATACAAGTTGAGAACTTGATTATCCGCAAAATTAAAAGCTCTCTCCATACCCTTCATACACCTCTTAACAGGATAGTCCCCGTAGCTGCCACAAGGCTTGCAGCCCACAAAGTGGGTCACAAACGGCCACCTCTCATCAGCCAATCCGGGATGGTTCTTCTCCATCATCTCCTCATACCGATCCACCAACCCCTCCCAAAACCCATGCAAATAAAACGAATTCTCAACAAACACCTTGCTCATCCATCTCTCCTTCTGTGAAATGAGCAAGTAAATCAACGCCGACTGATCATCAGCTTCAAACGCCGGCCTCCCCTTCAAATTAGCAGTCAAGATCCTCCCAGCCTCCTCACGGATCGGACCCTTTGGCCCCATCGGCGCCCAAACATCCAACAGATCCAACGTCCACTGGCAATTCCGCAGCAAAAAGCTCCCCGTATTCAACGCAATCCACGACTTCTGATCAAACATTAAATCCGGATACCCATGAATAACCAAATTATGATCCTTATACCTCAAAGCCGGGATCTCAAACGTCATATCCGTAAACAATGCATCACTATCCATCCACCAAACCCACTCCACTTCCGGATGCGACAGCATCAACCTCCTAATCAACGGCAATTTTGCCCAATACCCCGCCATCTCCCGATCCAAATGCGCCATATTATACACAATCTCAATTCCATGAATCCTACAGTAATCAATCTTATTCTTAATCGCCTTCAACAAGTAATGATCACCAATCGCATTATCACAAGGACTCGGTGGTGAGCCAGTGACAAGCATAATCCTAGGTCTCCCACTCGCCAAGTGATTAGGAAACTGAGGGTTTCTCTTAAGCCACATTTCCCGATCCTTATCCCAAGTGCTAATCCTAGGCCCTAACGTATAACTCGAATTAGCGTTCAAAAACTCCTCACCTTGCTCATCGTTCGAATCCTTATCGGATCGGATCTCGTCGAGCACCCGGTTCGTCTCCTCGATGAGCCGCTGGTTCTCCGCGTCTGCTGCAGATGAGGCCAGGTTTCCAATGCCTATTGTGCCACGCAGGACGAGAATGGTGACGAAACCACAGAGAAGAGTGATTTTGAGATTGTTGAAGGTTTTGTGCATCTGGCGGCCGCGTGGAAGGATCGAGGCGCGTGGCCGAGCTGCGGCGGCGCGTTTCTGAGCTGAGAAAGTGGTCTCTGAACCCATTGGTGAGGTGGATTCCAGTCCAGGGTTGCTTCCTCTGAGTAGAAATGGGAGAATTTGGAGATGAAGAAGCACCGACTGTGAGTGAAATGGGTTTATTGGTATAAAAATAGTAAAGGATTTTTGGATTTTTTGGAATCCAATCGAATTCAATTCAATTGTTTAGTTTAGATTAGTTGGTGTTTGATTTCGGTGATCGTTGCTCTTCTGTTAACCGGCTGGCTGGATGGACCAGAAAGAAACCGTGTACACATCACTCACGTGTTTTTGCTCCTTAATCCATCCACATTCTGATTAACAAGTTCATGTTTTCTCTCACAAATCATCATGTGCAACTAATCATAGTTTTATCTTTTTATCACCCAAAATAATTTTACACCGAAATAAATAAAATCAGTTATTCGAAGCATGAGAAATGCAAAAAGTTGAATGCGGAAGAAGATGGTATGGTTCAGGATGGAGTTTCGTTAGATGAACAAGGGAATCGACTGTAATCGATTTGATTCGAACGCTCCGGATCACCATCAACCCACCCTTACAGGAAAAGAATTGTTGTTCAGAGTCAGTTGGATGATTTGCTAAGGAACAATGGAAGATTAGATCTCCTATCGAAAGATCAAATCTCATGGAGTTTAATTTTCGTTTCTCTAAAAATACGAGCTTAATCATCTAAAGTTGAGTGGTTCCTCGTTTAGAAATATAATTGTATATTAATCGCATTTAAGGATAATTATGTTATTCTAGATTACAAATTCTAATTTTATCGCAATTCATCAATTTCGAGTAAATATGAAATTAATAATCATTGATCGATTCAATCAAGTTAAATCAATTCAATCATGATCCGGACCTATTTTAGAGCAAGTAAATGGATAACCAATCATCGAACCTAAAAGGCATTGACCAGATAGGATTCATATATAGCTGCATTATTCATTCATTGTGCTTTGCCTTATAACGTTTTAATTTTATGATATTTTAACAAAATCAAATGGAAAAGACCAGCAAATAGAATTTTGAAAAGGTTTTACTATAAGCGAAGAAGTTCTTCCTCAAGTCACTTATAGAATAACTTATTCAGTCTAATTAATATTCATAACTAGTAAAGTTATATTCTTTTTGATAAACTTATTCAGTCTAATTTAATTATTTTTGTTCTAGAATAACTTATTAAACGGTTCAAAGTCCAAACACAAAAAACAGAAGCGAGTAATCCAATTCGCCGGCTCTTCATTTTCCAATCCTAGCAACCTTGATCTAGAATACTTCCATAGGTTTGATTGAAAGATTGACCAGTGCACCACCACTAAAATGCAGTATGGCAACTTATGTTGACCTATATAGTCATGGCCTTGCCACTTTGAACATGTCCGATTCCACATTTTAAAGGTTAATTGGTATAAAATTTGAATGGGTATTTGAATGAATTTTAATAAAATTGTGTTTGGAATGAAATTGAAATGGAGTATTTGAAGTGTATTTTAGGCCAAATCACTGTTAATCGAACCAAATGGACCGATTACGATTGTATGGCAATCAACCCCTAATTTTTTAAGGATAATTGATGAAGTATATAATATAATAATAAAATAGAAAAGAATGTATAATAGATAAATTTAAAGATAGGTGTTTCAATTTTAATGAATAATAGTTGAAACTAAAGCGTCTCTTTACATGATTGGAGTAGAGGTGTGATTCGTGTCGGGCCGGGTCAAATGAATCGATTGAAATTGTATGACAATCAACCCCAGATTTCCTATCCCCAATACATCAAAACTGTGGCTCTTGAAAACCCGAAATTCAATATATCATTCCCATTATTCCTTACATAATAAAATACCAGTTAAGTCTTAACTTGAATTTGAAATAATATAAGAGTATTTTTAAAGTTGATTGTACGTTTTAAACGTTTATAATTATTATTTTTAGTGGTTAAAGAAAAAAGTTTCTTACTATATTTTAGTAGTATTAGCTGATGAAGTTGAATTAAATGATTGGTAACATTATTCCAAATCCACAGACTTTTGATATTGATTAATAGCCCATAAATTGCAATTATTTATAGTCAATTGGTAAAATGTCTCACTCAAAAAGAATATATACGTCAACAAACTAAACAATATCTTCCTCACAAAAATTAAAAAGGTCCATGTCCGTAAAGAGCATCACGATTAGTCAAATCCAAATTACTACCACATTAAACAACAATAGTACTTAAAATTGCAACTTGAACAAATAATGAACATTTCCCAAAACTACACGTTACTCAAGGACCGATCCAAACTAATTTCAACCATAACTTCGTGAGTTAAGCTTTAAACGTGCAAGTAAAACAAAATTTGTATCTGTACTCACCGAAAATATCATAATAATGATCACCATACAATGAAATTTCAAACTAAGCAAAATGGTTGGAAAAGAATACAGTAACAAACACTTAACTTGCGTACGTACCTATATTTATGTGATGGGAAGATATGAACTGGTACAGATTAGTTAGCTCTAAGATCCGGTATTGTTATTCGCAGCGAATCGGATATCGAACTTGTATACGTTCTCCAAAGGTAGATCCGTCTCGATCCGAATCCTCTTAATGTTAGGGCTCACAAGCCCCTTGTGCCTAAACCCATACAAGTTAAGCACTTGATTATCTGCAAAGTTGAACGCTCGCTCCATACTCTTGAAGCATTTCTCCACCGAGTAATCTCCGTAGCTCCCACACGGTTTGCACCCCACGAAATGTGTGATGAACGGCCATCTCTCGTCTCCAAATCCCGGATGGTACTTCTCGATCATCTCCTCGTACCGATCCACCAGCCCTTCCCAATACCCGTGCAAATAGAACGAGTTTTCAACAAAAATCTTACTGGACCACACTTCGTTTGTACTCATTAAGTATATCAATGCGGACTGGTCATCAGCCTCAAATGCCGGCCGGCCTTTTAAATAAGCCGTCAGGATCTTTCCCGCCTCCTCACGTATCGGGCCCTTAGGCCCCATCGGGGCCCATGCGTCGAACAGATCTAACGTCCATTGGCAGTTTCTAATGAGGAAGATTCCAGCGTTCAATCCGATCCAATTCTTGTCCTTCAATAACTCTGGATACCCATGGACAACCATGTTATGATCCTTGTACTTCTCGTATGGGACCTCGAACGTCATGTCCGTAAACAACGCATCGCTATCCATCCACCAGAACCACTCCACTTCTGGATGCGCAAGCATCAGTTTCCGCACCAACGGCATCTTCGCCCAGTAAACCGTCATATCCTTGTCTAAAAGCGCCATGTTCGCGAAAACATCAATCCCGTGGATCCGAGTGTAGTCGATCTTGTTCTTGACCGTCTTTAACAAGTAATGATCCCCAATCGGGTTATCACACGGCTTCGGTGGTGAACCCGAGATGAGCAAAACCCTCGGTTTCCCGTTCGGCAAGTAGTTGGGGAACCCCGGGTTGTTCTGAAGCCACGACTTACGATCTTCATCCCACGTCGTGATCTTCGGACCTAGACTGTAAGTAGCATTCAAGCTTAGATTCTCATTGTCAACTTGGTCGTCAGGGTCGTCTCCTGCCCGGATTTTGACCAGGATTCGATTGGTCTCCTCAACGAGGTTCTGATTCTCGGACTCCTCGCTTCCAACAAGGTTGTTGAGACCGATGGTACCGCGAAGAACGAGAATAGTAACAAATCCACATAGGAGAGTGATCTTGATGTTGTTGAAGGTCTTGCTGATCTGCTTTCGGCGGTTACGCGAAGAGGGGTGGTTTAGGACGTTAGTGGCGGGTCGCTTCTGAGCTGTGGGTGTGTTATGGGAACCCATAGCTCATTAGCTAGTAAAGGAAGAAGATGGGTTGCTTAGGATTGGAGTTTTGTGTGGAAAGGTTAAGTGAAGGAGAAGAAATGAAGATGGTGAAAGATAAATGAAACGACGAGAAGAGAGCTTGATTGATGGAGAATTATACAAGTAGTATTAATGTATTATAGTTGACGTATTGGGAGAGTTGATTAGAATTTTAATAGGACTATATAGAGTATTGTTTAGAGTTACATGCAGCGGTGTTGATGGGGTGTAAGTGTAGATTCAATGGTTACAGTGAGAAGCGTGTTAGTTTCACATGTTGAATTTGATTAATCGATAATCTCCAGTTGTCACCTTTGATCTCTTTATCAGTTTTCTTTCCTTGGAATAAAATGGTACTGGCCAGTGGCCACTGGGTTAACTAATCAAGTTGATGCGGATCCAAAACAGATCCATACCAACCTATAGTTGAGGTAACCTTGTTTCTATAACGTAAAAAAAAAAAAAAAAAAAGAGGATTAAGTTTTATTTGTGTTCACGATATACTTAGGGTGCGAATTTCTGGGATTTATATATACCTTCCTAATCGAGCCTGTAATAGAGAATTGAAATCGCGGAAGGAACATTGAACTTACGACAATGTAGCTGATAATGAACGATGAAGATGATGAAGACGATCGATGATGATGATTGATCAATGTAGAAACTACTGAACAACAATGTAAATAAACTGCTTTTCTTATTGATCGATTGAGAGTTTACACAAAGTATTTGAGATAAGAACATTAAGCAGCAAATGTAAAATATCTACAGCTATATATAGTTGAAGTTCATTGATGTTGAACTTCCTAATCTACCCTCTGTTATCTG
>JAYMSP010006319.1:0-11885 GCA_036897095.1 Plantago elongata | reverse complement strand
TATATATATGCGAATTTATTAAAATAATTACTCTTTACGAGCTTTATCAGGTCGAGCCTGTTAAATAAACAAACATAATATGAGACTTGAGCTCAATTCGTTCACTTTATCCAGCTGGGTCGAGTCATCTTAGAAGCGTTATGCCCACGACATACCATGCACATGCCGTTTGCCCACGACATGCAATGTCGGTCATCTTAGAAGCGTTATGTTTGATCTGAGCACAAAATGCCGATCAGTTGTTCAATCTATATGAATCATATTTCAGACGCTGAACAATTTACAAATAATACCTTTTTTTTAGCTTAACCATAATAAACGTTGCAATTTCAGTTCTATTATAAACATAAAAAGTTGTATTGGTATTTGGTACAGTGGGATGAATATATGCAAGTCATGAGTAAATATGCCGATTCAAAATTTCGGGTTCGGCCGACAAGGTGCAGGGAGTTACACTTGACTAATGTTAAGTTACAACTCTATAGCCGAAAGAAGATTAGGGGTTATATGTAAATATTGCAATTGCATGTCAAAATTAAGGGATATATATGAAATTAAACTCATTTCTTGAAAATGCACATTTAAAATTTATTTTGAAATTATAAAATAAGGGGATCGTCTAGTAAGACTAGGGTTTAGAAATAGTAGAATTATCGTCGTGAGAAAAAGTTAGTGTCTGCACTGCAATGCTTGAATCTGCAAAGAGCGATACATAATCTGCAATGCTTTGATGTTCCATGTGAGTTCTCTTTATCTTTCTTTCATCCTTTTCTTGAAATTGGAAATCAATCAGCTTTTATGTGTAGTGTTACTCTTTCATTTAAATGGGTTAAATTTCACACATAAAAATCCTGGATTTCTCAACATCCCACTTTCTCTACCAACAAACAACCTCTCAACTAGAGTTGTTGATTTCGATCCGATCCATGGACATTATACGAGTCCGGTCTGGATAGGATCCCATCCAGTCCATCAAAACATTAATCTGATCCACCAGATCTGAGTCTATTTAGTACAAAGACCGGATCTGATCTGAATCGTCCAGATCTGTCCATGGATCTGATTTAATTCAAAACCTAATGGAATTAAACGCTCAAAAATCAGATCCATCGACTTCAGCATCCATCGACTTCAGTTATTATCTTCGTCTCCAAATCCCTCATTGTCTCTGGTTCTTGACCAATAGTCCATCGACTTCAGCATCCATGACTGATATCTCGTAATTGACTGAAAGTAGATTCAGCAGCCATCGACTCTGGTCGACTTCCAGTTCCGACTACTTCATAAGTATTCTCTAGTACTCACTTAATATCATCTTCCAGTTCTTCGTTTTCTTTTCTGATTTAATTTGTCTACCAGGACTACCCTCAACTAAGCCGTAAATTATTGTACGTATGTACTCATACTCTATCTTTGCATTTGCCTTTTGAGATTCGAAAAGAAACAGTAACTTTAGTTTCTGGGTTCTAATTTATGTATTAGTAGCTTAGTTAAGTACATTGTAGGAAGACCTTGAATTTGAACTAGTTTAGTTAGTAGACTCTTTTTTTTTTTTTCTCCTATCTGTGTTTTAGGTTTTTCCTTCATTTATGGCGTACTATTTGCTCTAGAGTTGAGTTTTGGTTGATTTTATATAGAACTGGGGAGATTTGATTTAAGTGGTAAAATATCAGGACCAACCTGCTGTTGGTGATCTATATCATCACGTCCAATTTCTTCGGATCATCTGCTAAAATTATGTTCTGAAATTATGTAAACTTTGGCTTCAAGTTAGATGATATCTTGATTTTTTCGGAACATTTCAAACATTATACACCAACATTGATTGGCTTGTACTTTGAAATTGAATTGAACTAAATGAATCGGAACCGAACTAAACAAATGCAAATGAAGAGAGTAGGACTTAAATAAACGTAATGTAATTCTCTCGTACCGATAAAAGTTTTTCACTTTAACTCTATTAGTCGATCAACAGTCAACAACTTGTACTACGAAATAATTTTAAACTATAAATATATAATTTTTAATTAAATTAAATAATGAATGTTTAAATATAATATTTGAACAAAACATGTGGTGTAGATCTGAGATACACTTCATACGCGTGCGATGTATTTTTTTCTTTGAAACAAAAAAAAATGAATAAAACCTTTGTTCTACAGAGAATCAAACTCTACAGTAGATAGCATCTTAATTAATCATATTCATCACATCTTTTGTATTTTAGATTCATTGGCATAATTTACTTAATTTAAATTCAATAATTAAAAACAACTTTTACGTAAATACATCATCTCGTAACACGCACGTGTTACCCAAATTCTATTTTTTTTTTTTATAATACTACAATTGTGGGCGCGTGGAGAAGAGGCTCAATTGTCTCGATTTTTGTTCAATTTAACTTTTGTCAGTTTAGAAGTAATATTTGACCAATTGATCCCCACTCTCTCACCAATTTTGCGTGACATACACGCCCACAAGTAAATATATACACCGCTTCGTCTCCTCCTTCATTCCATTATCTGCCCAAATTTACACTCATCACCTTAAATTTATGAACTTCCGTGATGAAATTTCTAACAGTCCTAATATTCATGAACAAAGTGTTGATCGAGATCTTCTAAAGAGCAATCTCAATTCTCAAATTCATAGGTAAGATGGGTGAGATTAATCTTCTCAAGAATGCCTAGGAATAACGATCGTGTACATCTTGGGGGCTGATTGGCATGCGACTTAAATGCCCTGATTTAAATGCCTGAATAGTGATCGAAATTGTAGTGAGATTGTTAAAATTGTATTTGGTATAGAATTGTAATTGGATAGGGTATTATAGGTTTGTTATATATGTTGTGTAAGAGATAAATGATTGGTATAAGTATGATGTGATTGGTATTGGGATTTAATAAAATATGTATGAATATTATATTGGTTAATTATTGATATTTAAGGTTGTTTGAATTATATGATTAGTATAATTATGTAATAAGTTGTTTGGCAATTTGTATATGGAATAATGTTTTTATATATTAAAATGAGATAAAATTACAATAATAAAATTATATTCCAGGATAATCGAAGCAATTATAATTCGAATTTTCTGATCCGTTGCTAAATTTCGACCAAAAAAACAGAACTAAATGGGTTTAATCTGCAGCCCAATAAATTCACATTTCAAGCCCAAATGGAACTAAATGGGTTTAATCAAAACCCTAATCCATCTTCTCCTAATCTGCAACCCATAACTTCATTCCTTCGTTCCTCCATAACTTCGCCTTTTACCTTCTTAATTTTCCACTCCACCGACTGCGCCTTTTCCATCATACCATTCCGCCTTTTCTTCTCTTTTCTTCTCCACCATTCCGCTTTCACTGTGCCACCATCACCACCACCGTTTCAGCTGACCTCAAAGGCGTTTCGGCTCAATTATCGTTGTCTGTCATTGTGCCTTTTTGTGGCCCCCTGAAGATGCCCTCAATTGCCGCCCTCACCGCCATCGCCGCCCCTAAAGATGCCCCCAATTGAGGATTTTCGTCTGCAATTTCATTTTTCGTCGCCTCTTTCATTTCGTATGCAATCTAGTTCAACAAATTGGGTGTCGGAGTTGATTTCAGTTGATTTGATTGGTATGATTGAGAACTAATTGTGAAAAAATAGATTATAGACTGATTGCAAAATGTTGCAATAGAAAGCTATTTTAATCTTCAGCATTTGAACCTTATCACGTATCCAAACAACAACCATCTTACCTATGAATTTTGCCTAATCAGAGTTCCCTACGCGGCAACACGCCTCAAGATCCAAGGTGTCAACGTCAGATTACTTAAGAGCCAACCATCTTTTAGACGCCGGAGAAGGCAGAAACCATGCGACTTTTAACGCAGAAATCCAGATATTCTTGGTCGAACAGAAACCCCCAATTGCTGAAATAATTAGGGAGTAATGGAATGCGAAATAATTGCATTCATCAGTTTTCACGAAAAAGAAAAGAGAGTCCAGTCAAGGTAAGAGTAATGGGATACGAAATAACTAAGAGAGAAAGATAGAAGAACGAGAACAGAGAGGATGAGAAGGAGAAAAGCTTCAGAGAAGAGTAGAGGTGATGGGAGGAAGAAAGAGAGATAAGCGGGATTGTGAACAGGAGTCTTAATTGGGTCTCATAGAAATGCTTTTTATTGCTTTCCTTTGTTGTCTTCGGAAATTGAGATTTGAGGACAATTCTTACGATTTTTGTGAAAAAATTATTTATCAATTTCAATTAAATTTTTGTATACTTTTTCACAAAACCTCATAATAGATATTTTCAAGATAAGTTATTTAGAGATGATTTATGATTTAAGATAAAATGTAGCGTCCTGATTTTTAAAAATGCGAATTATGAAAAATACGACTCGCGCTAATTATTGAACTTTGAAATTCGACGAACTTAGACTTGTACAAATTAAAAAACGTAGTTCGACGCCTTGTGCGTCCTTACACTTGACATGAAAGTTCTTGAAATAGGTCCGTGAACTAGTATAAATATACAGTGAACTTAAAAACTGTAAAATCGTACAACTTTACAAAGTAGAAAATTGTGAAGAAATATTAATTAAAGAAAATATTGTGGGGAAGTTTATATATGAGAGTATTTCAATATTTTAGGAAGGCGAACTCCTAAATTAACTATAAAAAAGTCTCAAACTTTAGGGGCCAAGGGTCCTCACCCCTCTTCGTATCCGCCATTATCAATGGAGGAAGTCAGCATTAATTTGTCAATCTATAAAAATGTACATCATAGTAGTAACATTTTAGTAAAGTATATAGTGTAAATTAGGAATACACTTCAAACGCATAATGTGTATCGCTAATTCTATATATATTAACATCTGGTCATTTTCGCGTGAAAAAAATTAAGAGTATCACCAAGAGATTGAAAGCCATTAACAAACGGGCTAAGGAGTACGGCCTTCAAATGGTTAGAGTGGGTACTGGATCAACAAAAGCTCTTGAACAAACTGACTCATTTTTTCTCGAGCCAATTGTTGTAGGAAGAGAGGTTGATGAATCCAAAATAGTTAAAATGCTACTCTCTACTGCACAAGATGAAACACTTTCTGTTATTCCAATTCTTGGTATGGGTGGACTTGGCAAAACCACACTTGCTCGAAAAATAAAAAAAATAAAAAATAAAAAATAAAAAATAAATAAATAAATATATATATATATATATATATATAGAGAGAGAGAGAGAGAGAGATAACGAATTTATTAAAATAATTACTCTTTACGAGCTTTATCAGGTCGAGCTCATGTTAAATAAACAAACATAATATGAGACTTAAGCTCGACTCGTTCACTTTATCCTGCTAGGTCGAGTCTTCGCTAAGGCCCGACTCGCATAACAACCCTAGTCGTCACCATTTTTGTTACACGATGTGGGATCTTAACGAAATACCATGCACATGCCGTTTGCCCACGACATGCAATGTCGGTCGTCTTAGAAGCGTCATGTTTGATCTGAGCAAAATATACCGATCAGTTGTTCAATCTAATAATTCATATTTCAGCGCTGAAAAGTTTACAAATAATACTTTTTTTAGCTTAACCATAATAAACGTTGAAGTTTCAATTCTATTATCAACATAAAAAGATTGTATGGTATTTGGTACAATGGAATGAATATATGCAAGTCATGAGTAAACATGCCGATTTAAAAATTCGGGTACGGCCGACAAGGTGCAGGGAGTTACACATGACTAATGTTAAGTTACGACTCTATAGCCGAAAGAAGATCAGGGGTTATATGTAAATTTTGCAATTGCATGTGAAATGCGTCAAAATTAAGGCATATATATGAAATTAAACTCAAGAATGCACATCTAATATTTATTTTGAAATTATAAAATAAGGGGACCGTCTAGTAAGACTAGTGTTTAGAAATAATAGAATTATCATCGTGAGAAAAAGTTAGTGTTGTCTGCAGTAAGGCCTCACAATGGGTAGATAAAACCCAGCTTATTATCCAAATTAAAATTTTAAATTTGATTGGTTAATATTTATAATTAACCCAATTCAAATCCATCCTATAATATAATTTTGGATCGGGCGGGCAGGTTGTAAAAAAACCAACCCAACCCAAATTTGAAATCAGTCCCTTTTCTTCTTCTCCACTCCCGATTTGCCAGACAAAACCAAATCAATCAGTCCCTTTCTTCTTCTTCTTCTTCTCTCTTTTCGCATCTGCATCAATTACCTACAGTACCGCAATGCTTGAATCTGCAAAGAGCGATACATAATCTGCAATGCTTTGCTGTCCCATGTGAGTTCTCTTTATCTTTCTTTCTTCCTTTTCTTGAAATTGGAAATCAATCAGCTTTTATGTGTAGTGTTATCCTTTCCTTTAAATGGGTTGAATTTCACTCATAAAAATCCTGAATTTCTCAATATCCCACCTCCTCTACCAACAAACAACCTCTCATCTAGAGTTGTCGATTTCGATACATTATACGAGTCCGGTCCGGATAGGATCCGATCCAGTCCATCAAAACATTAATCTGATCCACCAGATCTGAGTCTATAGAGTATGAGTACATACGTACAGTAATTTACGGCTTAGTTGAGTCCGACGAATTAAATCAGAAAAGAAAAGTAATTTACGGCTTAGTTGAGTCCGACGAATTAAATCAGAAAAGAAAATGAAGAACTGGTAAGAGAGTACCAGATAATACTTACGAAGTGGTCGGAACTGGAAGTGGACTCTAAGTGGTCGGAACTGGAAGTCGACCAGAGTCGATGGCTGCTGAATCTACTTTCAGTCAATTACGATATATCAGTCATAGCTGCTGATTGGTCAAGAACCAGAGACAATGAGTGGGATTTGGAGACAAAGATAAGAACTGAAGTCGATGGCTGCTGAAGCCGATGTATCTTCGATGTATCTGATTTTGGGCTTTTAATTCCATTAGGTTTTGAATTATATTTAATTCAAAACCTAATGGAATTAAACGCCCAAAATATCAGCATCCATCGACTTCAGTTCTTATCTTCGTCTCCAAATCCCACTCTTGTCTCTGGTTCTTGACCAATAGTCCATCGACTTCAGCAGCCATCGACTCTGGTCGACATCCAGTTCCGATCACTTCGTAAGTATTCTCTGGTACTCTCTTAATATCATCTTCCAGTTCTTCGTTTTCTTTTCTGATTTAATTCGTCTGCCAGGACTACCCTCAACTAAGCTGTAAATTACTGTACGATTGTACTCATACTCTATCTTTGCATTTGCCTTTTGAGATTCGAAAAGGAACAGTAACTTTAGTTTCTGGGTTCTAATTTATGTATAAGTAGCTTAGTTAAGTACATTGTAGGAAGACCCTGAATTTTGAACTAGTTTAGTTAGTAGACTCTTTTTTTTTCTTTCCTATCTGTGTTTTAGGTTTTTCCTTCATTTATGGCGTACTATTTGCTCTAGAGTTGAGTTTTGTTGAATTTATATTGGAATGCAAAAAGTATCTAAGTTTTGGTTGATTTTATATAGAACTGGGGAGATTTGATTTAAGTGGTAAAATTTCAGGACCAACCTGCTGCTGGTGATCTATATCATTACGTCCAATTTCTTCGGATCATCTGCTAGAATTATGTTCTAAAATTATGTAAACTTTGGCTTAAAGTAAGATGATATCTTGATTTTTTGGGAACATTTCAAGCATTATACACCAACATTGATTGGCTTGTACTTTGATTCTTGCTGGCTAAGAGACATAATCTGTTTAGAGATTTTTGGTCGAATATATACTGAGTTCCTAAGCGAATCTAGTTTCCTGTAAAAAGAATCTAGTTTCCTGTAAAAAAAACAGCTATTCTGGGATAGAAAATAGCCTAAGCATGAACTTCTAAAAATTCTATTGGCATGCAACATTTTTCATTAGAATTTCTCTACATAACGGACCTAGGCTGTTAATCAAAACATCTGTGTTGTTAACAAAATGCATTTTTTGTGTATGAAACAACACCAACACCAATGTGAACAACATAGACGTTTTTATTAATAACAGAGGCCGTCTCTAGATAAGTTATATGGAGACCGTATCTCTAGTCTAATTAAGCTACATATCTTGGTACCAGCAAACAACATTTTACCAAATCCACAAACATTGCATATTAAAATTAAATTTGGTAACATAAACCAATTCCACCTCTATCAATTACGGTTTCATGTGTCTATTTTACTAGTATTGGTGTATATATTAAAGTCCAGCCCATATAACAAACACACCATAAATTTAACATGAGATAACATGTATATCATACTATTATGCTTCCATTCCATAGCGCATCAGAGCAAAAGGCATTGCCACACATGAGCGCCATCACTCTTTTAGCTAGTGTGCATGCACTATTCCACCTCAAGGATATCATGTGCTGCCAGTATTGACATGCGTCGAATCTGCACATACCATAAGACAGGAGTATAAACTCACAATAATACATTAACCTTGCAAAATTAATGATTTAATTAACAACCCAATATAATATGTATCACCTTTTCTCTTAGGTTAGCATTCTCCAACTTCAGTTTGTACTCTTCAAAGGACATCTTTCGGCCATTACCCAGCAGACTTCCACAAGCAACACATGTAGCATTACCTAAAGCTTCACTGGACCTTCTATTTTCTTTGGCTTTGGTTAAACGCAGCAAATTATTTTCTTGGAGCTCATTTTGAGTCTGTATCAAAACAAGATAGTTTGAAAACTCTTTAACTGTTAATACATGAAGAGTGCATTCATGATATACATTATTTATTTAATGTCTATTAATGTATATTAGTTTGCAACAAATCACCTATGCATCTGTTTTGGAACCAATACTTAATATGCACAGGCTTCATCCCTAACTTGTTAGAAAGTTCATATCTTTGTTGCTCACTTGGACGAGGGCATGCTTTGAAGAGCCAGTAATAGTTATATATTCACATAACTTCTTACAAAAGTTTCAAAGAAAAACAACAAATGTTTGTAGGTTCTTCAAAGTGATAATCTATCTGAAGAAAAAAAAATACCATAGAACCCCCAAAACACATACATTTTCTATAAATCAAATAAGCATAACCCTATCTGTTAGAAATAGAGCATAAGGAAAAAACATGGAGGCGGAAAAATGCAGGTACTCTCAATATAGGCAATCTCTTGCCCAAAGATCAAATGCTAGTAATAATCCAAAAAGATTATATGCCTACCTTTCTCTATTGAACATTTAATAGGAAAAAATATGTAATTTGTTGGTCCAATCATTTGGTTTTTTACCTATAGATTACAACTTGGAGCAACCTGGATACAAGCAATTAGAGGGATGCATATGATACTATTGATAAAATTATATCTCGATCTAAAAGCTTATGGCTTGTAGAGAGATGTGTAAAATCTATTCACACACGGTGTATAATAATTCTGAATGACCCCTGCCCCCCAAACACTCATCGTCGATTTTAATTTTCGTCCTCTCTGGGAGGCAATTTAAATGGGAATTTTATCTTGGCCATAGTTTGTCTATGAGGATATTTGAACCCCGATTGGATGTGAGCCTAAGCATTTGATACCATAATATAATTTCATCTCATCTGAAAGCTCGAGCTTGCAGAGAGATGTGAAATCTATACAATTATATTAATTCTCTAATAAGTATTATCAATTAGAAAATAAATCATAGGCACAAAGAGAAGATAAAATTATCTATTCATTTTTCTAAGTAATATTAAATACATTAAGTGAGTCTCTATCTTTAGGTAATTCATCTAGAAAAGCCTATATTGTCAAGAAATATTAATCAAAACGCGTATATTATCAACATTGGTGTTTTTTCATATAATAATAACAAGACTCATTTTGTTAACAACATAGACGTTTTGATTTATACCATGTTATGTTTTTATTGATTGGATAGGCCTTTTAGATACCCTATCTTATACGACTTTGTGAACTACATTAAAAAGTGTATTACTTAAACGACTCATGATGATTCACATCCATCCATTTGAATTTAAGCACTTGAAAATGATTTTCACATGTAATTAATTCATCATGATTCCAGGAATTCCTATGTGAACATACGAATACAAATAAAATTATTTAGATCAATCATTTATATTGAGTCTATAAAGAGTGATTTAAATCTTAGGTTGCAGGTCGCATTCAAGGAACAAATGGTTATTTCTTAATCCCATACTAGAAATTAGAAACATATGCAAACGATTACCAATTTCTCATTCTTAACAACTTATAGGATCTAGCTTTTAGTATAAAAACATGTGCATAAAATATCCGCACTATTCATTCTTTCCATTAGTAGAAATTTTCAAAGAACAAAACTTAACATTAATTCATCATAAATTAAAAAACTTACTCTTGCATCTCATGGATCTGTTGTGGCTGTGTGTCGCTGCAATTTCTTTGGCGGCAAATCTTTGGCATCATCTGTATCATAATTTTCTCTGTGGTGTTTCAATTGATGAGATGTCTCACTCTCCCTCATTAATCCCTCACCTTCATATGAGTTCATACTAGTATGAATTGATTTTTTTACCACTTAGCAATGTGATTAAATAGAGACAATAATAAGAAACATTTGATAAGGAGAAACAAAATGGTATATATATTTATTAATAATTAGTTCACTTTCTAAATGTTCTTTTGCTTACTTTTTTATACTTGCAATATTCGGTCATAGTCAAATAATATATGAATAAGAAGGGAAGCTTGATGAAATAACACTCAACGCGGAGTTTTGAAGTGTCACGTGTATTGCGCGATATATATGTATATTTCGTGCGAGTTTCATACAAATATATCGTCTGAATGTTTAATAATGCATGTGATGGATTTCATGAAAGTTATTATACTTTGACCAGAGCTATGGAGAGCATGTATATAAATTATTTGCCCTGTCATGATATACAATATCTATTTTTCTCTGTGACGTTTCGAATGAAGAGATGTCTTACTCAGTTACTCTCCCTCATTAATCCATCACCACCACACGAGCTCAAATTAGTATCAATTATTTTGTTACCACTTAGCAATGTTATTAAATGGAGACAATAGAGTCTGTGTACTAATTTCTGTTTTTTTTTAATATAGTACACTTAATAAAGACAACAAAAGGAAGTGACATTTTCTTTACATTAGGATTCTTACTGGAAAGCTGTCTGCTTCTCAACTTCCTGGCAGTTCCATGTCGAAAAGCCTTGTCGCGTGTAAATTTGGTTGTGCAATTGATCATCCAAAGAATGCAGTCGTTCCCACATGTACTGTAAAGGAAATTTTTCCTTGCGTTAGCCTTGGCCATTTTAGTTCATGTATGGCATCAAATTCCCTTAGAGCAGTACACCGTCAAAAGGGGATGTGTCGCGCTGTGGATTCTTGCAAAAACCAAACTGTCTCTGATTTTCCGGAGGAGCCAAATTTAGCTGGAAAAATGGAGGTAGAAAATTATACATTAGAGTATTTTGAGTTGGAGGATGATAAAGAAATCCAAAGAAGAAGAAAAATCGGTCTGGCTAACAAAGGGAAAGTGCCGTGGAATAAAGGTCGCAAACACAGTGAAGGTAATTTGTCGTTCTGCTGTTTACTTATGTGAGCCATGTTACAAACCTATTTCTCATATGTTTTAATATACTGATCTTGGAGCTAATTTCCTATTCCTGTAGAAACACGTGAGAAAATCAGACAGAGGACAAAAGAAGCTTTGAAGGACCCCAAGGTGAAGTCATGTAAGAATCAGTTGATTAGAGAACATGTCTTGCTCTGTCCATGGAGAGAGTCGGGTTGAAAACTTCAAGTAAACATGTGATAAAAATTTCTCATTACTGTTATACTTGTGCCTGGACTTTTTAGTATTGTCTTTTTTGTTCGAT
>JAYMSP010006318.1:0-11885 GCA_036897095.1 Plantago elongata | reverse complement strand
TATTATTATTATTATTATTATTATTATTATTATTATTATTATTATTATTATTATTATTATTATTATTATTATTTGTTGTTGTTGTTGTTTTGTTGTTGTTGTTGTTTTGTTGTTCCATGTGAGTTATATTTCAACAATAAGTTTCCTGTTTGCAGATTCTCTATTTAGAAACGTGTTGCTGACTCTGTGAATTACAGGCTCTTAGGGTATCTGAATTGTGTTCCAATTCTGGTGAGAGATGCTCTGTGCCATGGACAGTGACCCCAAGTATGAGTCTTTTTACTGCTCTCACTTTGATGAATAGAAACGGGATAAGTCAACTTCCTGTTATCTTAGAGCGTGGTAGACCAGGATGCACGCCAGTTGGCCTTTTAGATAGAGAATCTATTGATCTTGCTTGCAGGTAAATATCATCTATCTTTTACACTTCTGTATTATCTACCAAATCAGAGTAGCAAATTTTTCCTTCCATCCCCTGAAAAGCATTATTCTACTAGTCTATTAATGCTAGACAAACTTCATTAATATATCCATACAAGATTATGCTTTTCTATGAAAATACGGAATTGTCCTTTATCTCATTGCTTAAAATTAGCACGACAGTTTTTAGTTTTGTTAATTCTCGTACCTTGAGGTTGATATACGGAAGATATGCCATATTTGTTTGAGATCAATGTGGTAGTGTTATAGGAAAAAAATTTGTTTGAGAGGGAAAGAGTCCATCGTAAGAGATGTAACAGGACTTTTGACAATGTTTCAACTTATTTCTAACTTGTGTTGACAGAGCTTTTGCAATCAAGAGGGCCTCAGATACACTTTCAGTGCAGGAAAGATTCAAGAATTAAGATTGTGAGTACTTGTTTATCATTATATAGTAACAATATATTACAATATTACATCCATAGTCTGAACGTCTAACAGTTTCTTTAAAGGTTCTTAAAAAAGAAACTGTGTCTACTTAGTTTTCCATTCCCTTATTATTCTAGGCGAGAACTTCGTATCAGACATCCCAAGTTATGATTATTTTCTAAATTTGATCAAGCAGAACATCTAACATTTCATTTTTCTACCCTTATCTTAAACCGTGACAGCCATTACTTGATCTCCACCTCCATCCCAACGACCACGTGCACATAAATGTTTTCGTTGCGGTACACCTTTGTGCTTATTCTATGTGCAATATGTACTTCGGGGTTGAAGCAATAAAATTGTATATCTATGAAGAGATCTGTTAAGGTTAAGGATGTTCTCTGCTCTTGAAAGAGTAAACTGAATGAGGGGTAGCACTGTTGCACAATTCTTTGGGATCTTATACCAGGTTCTATTTTTGGTGTAACTTAAGGGAGAATGCTATAGCTGTTTTGAAGATAGCAATTCACTTCAAAGTAGAGATATGATATAAAGCTATTAGGCCAACTTATTATGGTTCAGTTCTGTTACTAGAATTGATATTTCTGCCATCACTGAGTTCATGACTTCATGTGCTTCCTCTGTTGAATGCACTGATTGTGTAAACCATTTGTAGCATTGATTCATGAATAAAGTTGATTTGTGTTGTGTACTTGTGTTTATATAAGAGCTGCGGAAACAGTATATTTCAGCTGAATTGATGTGAAAAGAGCAGAACTACATTCTACAATTTTCATATACCTTGACAAATTTGTATTTACTGTCAAACTGTAATAGTACATGTTATCACAACCTGTTCCAATATTTACTAACATCATTGAAATCCCAGCATAAGGTTGGTCACACAATTATTTCCAGTTATGAGATGTAAATCAATGCAGTAGCACCATGTCTTAGTTTGGTAGATGGATTTTTATATTTAGGGAGCTTCTGCTTAGGTTTTTTTTTTCTATTTTCTTACATATACTGCTCCTGTGGTAAGATCTTATAGCCTTCTCTTTTGCAACTATCCTTCCTCTCATTCCACTATATTGATAATTGTTTCATGTAATATGTTTCCTATGCTAAGCAGAAATCTTTTTACTTCCATGCCTGAGGTTTATTATGCGTGTGGTTGGTAATTACACCACTGAGTTTAACAAGGCTGTATTGCTACTCTGTGCATGGTTCATGTTATTGATAAGTATGATTACATACATACTATATGTTGCAAAGCCTCAAGCATCACTTTGAATGGATTTTTGCAGTTTGCAGTGAGCTGCAATCTCTCCTTCAACATGTTATGTTTCATATAATATCTGTGGGCATTATGTGCTTTTCAAAACTTGAAGATAACACCTTGATGCAGGAAGGTTCGAAATCAATCACTCAGGGAGTCATGGTATGTTTCGGCTGAAGTCCATTTTTATCCCAAATCTTTTGCAGTTATAATATGCCTGTTACTGGTATGTACCATTAATTTGTATTTGTTATTGTGCAATATAATGGGAATGACCGTATGAAGGTCTTTCAGTTCTTAGTGAATATTCAGTTGCAGTGGACTATTGCTGTGAAGAGGTACGCCCTCTTTCCTTCATCTTTCACTTGACTTTCAGTGGTTTCATGGAGTTCTTACAAAACGTAAAAGTATGTGTTAATTCAACTGTGCCATTCTTCATTTTCAAATCTTGCATTAACCCCGACTTCATCATAATGTATATAGCTGTTCTTTATAAAAACATTACCAGATGAGTTTTATAAAACTGTATGAAACATTACCAGATGAGTTTTAATATAAAAACACTCACAGCCACACAAAACAACATAGTATATATGAGTGCCAGGAGCACATACTGATGACATAAGTATTTTACGCACTCTTTACACACAGATTCAACCTTCCTTCCTTAGAAGTAGATTAAGGGAGGATTATTGATGAGGACATACAAAGTAACAACAAAACAAATACCAGAATTTGTTCAAATGACAATCACATCAAGGGCGAAATAAAAGCTCCATCGCACTTGGCCTTTATTTTAACAACAAACCAGACTTCACTCGGACAAATAGCAGAATAGTAATATTAGATGGCAGGTAGATGACTAACGACGGAAACTCCTGGGGCGTGGTGGGGGATTGACTACGTCTTCGTCCTCAAGTTTGACCAATGTATAGACACCAGCACCTGCTAGAGCTCCAAGTATTGGTGCTAACATATATATCCAGATTGACCTGTAGTTCCCTGCTGCAACTGCTGGTCCTAGAGTTCGCACTGGATTCATTGATCCACCACTAGAGGGCCTGCAAATGACACAATTTGGTTAACAACACACTACTATGAAGCCTTGCACACGCCCAGTGCACTAGTGGACCACAACAAAGTCATGCGGGAGCTTTTTTATTTTTCATTTTAACTTGCTAACTTAAACTCACTCACCCTGCCACAAGAATATTCAGTATTACTGTTGCTCCAACTGCTATTCCAGCTAGTTCTCCAACCTACAATACCAAAAATAAATGGTGAGCACTGATAAGTAGCTATAGGTATATTCATGTATTTTCAAGTTTATATTGAGTATGCCATTAATGTATAGTAAATTAACATGTACTCACTGCTCGGGTATCAGTGGCAACAGCAGTGACGACAAACAACAGATTAAAAGTGATGAGAAACTCGAGGGCGAAGGCCTGGCCGGTTGAGACTGAAGGAACTGTAACCCCTCCACTCATGTAAGGGTTGAAGACACCTTTCAGGGCAAAGGATGCACAAATGGAAGCTGATACTTGTGCAGCAATGTATGCTGGAACCTGGACCCAGGGGAAGTGGCGCAGAGCCGCAAAGGCTATGGTGAGTGCGGGGTTGAGATGTGCCCCAGAGATGTGGCCGGTGGACAGGATCACTATCATCACCGCCAGCCCAGAGCAAGCGGCATTGCCCATCAGTGTCTCAACTCCTCCATACTTTTGGTTCACTATTGGCCCGGCAGTTGCTGCGAATATCAGTATGAATGTTCCTACAAACTCTGCTCCCAACTGAATATAGGCAGATGAAACTCAAATAGTTAATTCATTTCCCCCTTATAATGAATTCATATGAGTTATATCCAGTTACAAAATCTTGTAACCCATTAATTTTCTAGGTAGGAATCTTGATTTTGAAATCATCTACTTTAAGCAGGTAAATTGTAAAGGTATCAATGTTTCTTCAGAGTTACGTTTGTGTAATTTCTAAAACCATTTTGAGAGTTCTTCTATTTCATCCTTTTCCTTCTTGTTGTTGCTGGATATCTCCTTTGTGCCAAGCTTCTCTTTGTTGCCTAGGCCCCTAGAGTCCAATTTTGTGCAACTTTTTGCACTTACGTCGTCCTCATTAAATGTGGACATTTAATTTAGACACATTAAAATATATAGTGATGTGTATAGGATGTTTTCACATTATTGGCTTTGAATTTGTTAGTGTGGCATGGGGGGTTTGAAAAGTGATAATATAATATTTTATTTAAACATACTTCCTCCATACTTTTATAGATTTCATCTTCATCTTTTTATTTTTATGTGAACTTTACAAAATACAAAATAAAATAGTAAGCGGATGATGAAAAGTATGAAAGAGAATATAACATAAAATTGCGATAGAGAGTTGATAAAGTAGAAAATAGAGTGATTAAAAATTAATAAGTGGAGATGGTGAATTTTTAAAGATTAAAAATGTTACGAGTATGTTTTAAAGAAAAGTAATTTTAAAATTATAAAATTTTCAATTTTAATAAGAAGAGAAGGAATAGTATATAAAATACTGTAGAATGTATAAATCATAACAATCCACTTAACCTGTCAATAATATGAGAAACTAACCTTTTTCTTATCCTCTCTGATTTTCAACTAAAATGTCTACTCACTACCCAGTGGGTTCTCTTGGTTAGAAAAAATTGCAGATAACCTGCATGGTCATGACAAGTTGTCTATAATCATACACATATGCGGTATGCCAAATTTATGACCAATGATGTTCTCCATAAACTAGTTTATACAAAAGAAATGACACTTTAAAGTATATTCTTGACCTAATAAGTTGCTAAGAAACTGACAAAGGAAATTAAGATGTAGATGTGTCGCGGCCAACATTCGAATATTCAATTACTGAGAAGGGAAATGATCGGTTGCAATTTCACGTTAGACCAGAAAAGAATATGCTTTTCGAAGCTCAATTTAGTTTCTAATGAAATAATCAGGGACAAGAAGCAATTGTTGTGCCATGTGATACCACCGTTTCATTTGATAATTTCTCAGTTTCATTCTCATTTCTAAGGACCCATTTCTTTTTGCATCTGTGACACATTTTATATGTTTCCTTTTCTGAATAGTAGCACAGTGATGCTACACAAATTTAGAATAATTAAACGTTAAGAAATCATTCAAATGAGGTATTTAGGTAAATATAATATTTCTCAATGTTCCAGTTTCATATTTCATTTTCGTCCGTCCTAACTTCACTTTTCTATTAAAATTTGTGTGTGAGAAGATGAATACGGAACTGAGATAATATAATCTAGGGAATTCTTTAATAACATTATTCCTCCTTATCTAACATAAACCGACCCAGAAGAGTCTGGGACAAAAGCATCAAATCGCACGTCTGTCGCTGTTAGGCCATGAACTAACAAGTTGTTAAGAATGTCTATTATTTTTAGGAAAGTGCCAATTGAAGTTTGGTTTCTAAAAGTCATAGCAAATAATTGCCAATTAAATGAGTGCTATTTTAATTTAGATACAGCTCAAATTCTACATTGAGACCTTGTTTGTTTTTGGCACGTTTGGGAGGAACAAGGACCTACATTCGGGCTTTGTTGATGTGTAAAGCATTTAAGAGATCTGTCGGGTCGTCATCAATCATCACTATATTATTGTGTTTTGTAAGTCAAAGGGTAACGAACTATCGATCGTCGTATTTAATTTAATTTGATGATATGGTCCAATGGGTTCTAAATTTCAATTTTGTTAATTAATGAAGCTAATGTTAATTAAATGGAGTAAAACAGGTTCAGAGAAAAATTCATAGTTACGGATGGTACGTTGGAAAGAGATAGGAAGAGAGTAGTTTAATTAATTAACGGATGCTAATCATACACGTCAGATAGCGTGAATATCATATGATTTCTAATCTCTTCATTAATTACGTATGCTACATTACAAATTGATTATCCTAAACTACTCTTAAAAGTCCCCAAGCTAATCAGAAAAAATTAATAAACTAGTGTTAGGACCTCTAAATAAAGGTAAACCAATGAGAGCACACATGATAACAGGGCTCCGCCTGAAGTTGACATAAAAATCGGTGTCAACTTTGAAATTAATAACTATCACTCAGTTTAGTAATAGTTTACTTTGAATCAGTTGTTTATATTTAATCAGTATCTATCACCTATAATTTAATAAATATATAAGATGATGTTTGTAAATAATAAAGATATCTGTATAATACATTTTAAATCTTAGAGGAGCTTTATATAAGATGATGTTTGTAAATAATAGTTTACTCCATATGACGGAAATTTTTTGCTTTTTTTATTTCTCCGTGATGGAGGAGGTAGAACATATCAGTCGGGTGTGTGAAGTGCAAAACCAGTTTCTGGGGGTCATATGTATAAACGACCGGCTATGACAATGAAAGCAATTTGACAATTTGTCAAATGTAGAACTGGTTTGACACCATACATATTCACTGAGTTTATATATGGGGATGGGGTGACAAAATTCTTTTTGGTGAGTAAATATGAAAGATGAATTTAAAGTGGTGATGATAGATTGAATTGAGCTAGAAAACAAAAACTATTAAGTAACTGAAAATTGAGATAAAATGAGAATTCATAGCTTAGGAAAGTAGTAAAGTATAATATTCTGACTTTTATTTAGGTTAAATAAAGTTTAATAAGCATGATCGATCCGATCCGATCCGTAACTAATTCGACCCGCTAAATTAATACACGAAATTCAGCAATGCAGTTAGTCAACGGGGTCTAACTAACGTTGTGGTTGTGCACAGACTACAGTACACTATAGTAGATCATTTGCCAAAGCTGGTCATCAGTGACATATATACGAGCTAAACACATGAGAATCGATCTAATTAAAAACAACGACAAACACACAAGGGAATTTTGTTAGTTACCTTGCGTGTGAGAGAGATATCAGTGACGGAGAAATCCGCGAGGCAGCTATCGGGCGCGTGGACAGGGAGGCAGGTGCACCTCGGCATTGACTTTCTGTCGTACGACTGCGAATCGATTCGCACCGACGACATCAGCGGGGTCGGAGTTCCTGGCGTTGGCGGAGCCGTTCTCGGCGTTCCGACTTCATAATCCGCCATATCACTCGATCACCACTAGATTTTTTTTTGTTTTGTTTTTTTCTTTTCCGGAGAAGTAGCTGAAATAGGAGCGATCGGATGGATCGAGAACGTACAGATAAAGCTACTTGAACTCCATAACGAAACTAATCATCTACTTTTTTTTTTTTGGTGTTTTTTGGTAAAGGAGGATGAGATATGCGAGAGCTAAAGTTACATGCTGTGCAGATTTTTATAAATGTAGAATTACGGAATACGGATTTTGAACAAATCCAGATTAATCAACCGCAAAACACTAGTACAAATGAGGAATCGAGAATATTTTTTTGGTATTTTGTGGGGGAGAAGAGAAGAGAAGCAAAGCTTAGGATAATGAACCGAATTTACATGCTGTGAAGGTTTTTTATAAAAGTGTGGTTAAGGAATATTGGTGGAGAGAATCGTGACCGGATCCACAACTCAAATCACTCTAAGCAGAATCGATGCAATTTGCAGTAAAGGAGGTAGCGTGATTGATCGATGGTTTTCGGAATCGAATCGGAGAAGATGATTGAAAAGAGAGAGGAGAGGGAGTGGTTAATTCGAGTTTTTGCAACTGAGAGAAGAAGAGATGAAAGAGATGTATGAGAATGAACAAATTCAAGGCATTATAAAGAGAGTTGAGCCAATTTTTTTATGTAAAAGAAACTGGGAAATTCAAAATAAAAAACAAAGTGAAGCAAGTGGAGTGAGAAATTATTCCAAAAAAGTCAATACCTAGCCAAGTGTTTATTACAATTTCTTCCCTCTTTTGTACTTCTATACAAGTGGGATACCCCACCGTCTATTGTCCCTCCAACCGTATATATTTATTTTAAAATAATAATAATTATTTTTCAATAAAGAAACATATAAAATACGATCGATAAATAATTTAAACATTGACAAACATATATTTTTAATTATTAATTTTATTAATTAAAACGTCATATTACAAACAACACATTTTCATAACAATAATAACATTTTACTATTTTCAGATAATATGAATTTCATATATTTTGTGTTACTTTTATGGAAAATGTTCTTAATTGGAGAATAATAATAACTTTGATGCTATAATAAACGCAGCTTAGTTAGTAGGACGCTTCACCTCCAACCAATAAGTCGGAGCTTCGAGTTATACTTTAACTGTTTAAAAAATAATAAGAATAACTTTGATGCTTTTTTTTTTTTAAACAACTAAAGGGTGATTCGAACCTTGACATATTGATTTGAAGTGAAACATTTTACCAACTGAGCTGCAATTCATTGTCGATGCTTCTTGATATTTAATTTTCACAAAATATCGTTAGAGACGATATCTATCTAAAGATGATACATATTACCAATAAAACCACACATATTATTAACTAAAATGTTTATGTTGTTAAAACCACACATATTATTAACTAAAATGTTTATGTTGTTAAGGAAATAAGTTTTATTGTAAAATGAAAATCTTCAGTGTTGAGGACATACAGAGTTTGTCTTGCAAGAGACCCCTAAATAAATGAGAGTCCTGAAAATCTCATCTAAATGATAAAACCAGACAATTATACATTTTTTCTCAACTTGACTTTTGATAGTTTTTCACTGATCTTTTGACCCGGAATCATTAAAAAACAGCTCAAGTAAAAACTAGAGAATTCATTTTATAAATTAGACAATATAATGTAAAAATTAGACAATATAGACAATTATGTTACATCCAATAAAATTGATGTACAAATATCAGTTACAAAACTAGACAATATAGTTATAAAACTAGACAAAAATGTTGTAAAAACTAGATAATACATACTAAAATTTTGACAGTTCAACAAAAATGCACAACAAAAAGATATAAGATGAAAAACTAGATAAATATTGGTAAGAATTAAACGCATATGTTAAAATCTAAAACACATGGTATTTATATAAAAACTAAATAATATATTTTACAAACTAAGAATTCTCTCTAAACTCTCAAAGTGTAATAGGACTTTTATAAGAATTAGCATTTGATTAATAACATTAATAATTTTCTTAAACATATAAGTACGTTTTTATACAAATTATATAGCCCGTCTCTTAAGAGACTTATGCTATGTTCTTTTTAACTGTAATTTTTTAAAATGAACGGATCTGAACTGTGATATAAAATATAATTTATTAAATTTTAACTAGCTAGACTGAAATAAATTAAATAAAACTAAATTAAATTAAATTGAATCGGATAAATTTCTAATTGAAGATATAAATACTTACCCTATTATATTTATTTTTGTTGTACACGGTTTTGTAGTCCCTGAATAATTCTTCTTTTTCTACAATACGCCATTGCCATTATTGATTGCTTCCTCCTAAACTCACGCACTTCAATATAACGAGTTATTCATAAATGCACCCTGGCCATTTCTGAATTATTTATGAACAATCATGCACTGATTTTCAGTTGACACATGTATGGAGATTTTAGCATATGACTTCAACATGATGTAATTACCTCGTATGATCGATCCATGTCACAAATCTAATAAACGCAAGTATATATAGGGGTGTGATCAGTTAATGTGTTGAGCATGAGATGATGAGAAGGTTATGAATTGGTATGACAAATTACTGATTGATATACCTGATAGATTTAGATTTATCTAAGTATAATTCAAATATAGCATGGATAGGTATCTAGTATAGTCAGAATTTTCCTCATTGTATTTGTATAAATATCCCATCTCACAATGAATATAATCAAGCATTATTATTCTATCTTCCTATATGGTATCAAGATAGGTTCCGACAAATCTCTCTCCCCGACCTCACGTCAATCTCTCAATCGCCGATCGAAGCCCCCTTCTCCGATCGACATCCCCTGATCGAACTGCCTCATGCAACCGATCATCGCACGTCCCGGTCCCTACTACCTCATGCATATCGACCGCCTCCATAGCGCCGCTCTTGTTGTCCCGAAACAGCGCGCCGCACGTCCGAGAACAAACCCTAAACTTCCGCTGCCCCCTCTTTATTCGTTTGATATCTCACTATGTCGGACAAACCCACCTTCCATTCGATTCTCGCAGTTTCCAATGTGAAAGCCTTGATTCCTATCACCCTTGACATGGAAATCGCTCGTTATCACGAATGGGCTACCCTCTTCAAAATTCAAGCCATGGTCCATTCCGGTCTTGAACATATCATCCCACATATGGATGAAACCGAACTTGAAGACTATCTCAAGTCCAAGAAATCCGATCTTGCTCAATGGAAACGCCTCGACGCCGTCCTCCTTCAATGGATGTATGCCACTGTCTCCATTGACATTCTCTCCTTAATTCTTGTGGCCGATGACACTGCGGAACACGCTTGGAATCGTATATATGGAATTTTCCAGGATAATCAGAATTACCGAACAGCTTTCCTTGAAACCGACTTCACCAACATGAAAATGGCGGATTTCTCCTCCGTGATTGCCTACTGCAATCGCCTCAAATCGCTTACTCACCAGCTCGCCAATGTTGGATCTCCTGTCTCCGACCAGCGCCTTGTGCTCCGCACCCTTACAGGTCTTCCTGAGACCTATTCCAACTTTGTCATCCATATTCAATAGAAGAAGATCTTACACACCTTCTCTTAACTCTATTTTCGATTGAAGCTCCATGACACCACCTCTGGGGAAAGAGCTCATGAATTTGGATCCTCCTCGGTTTTTCTCTTGACTGACTCCTCTACCCCTCTTCAAGAGAATCCTACCGCTAACCGGAATCCGAACAACAACAATCGAAACAAGAAGAAGAATAATGGCAAAGGGAATAACAACAACTCCAACAACACTCGTGGTAAAGCGCAACCTGGGAACCAGCAACAACAAACTGGCAACCAACAACAACAAATTTAGCAGTTTCCCGCTTGGTTGCCATGGGCATGCCCCCACTGGGTCGTCCCGCCCTGCCCGTACCCCACCACCGCCGCCTGGAAGCCCCCCTCCGGCTCCAATCCGAGACCCGACTCTGGTTAAGGTATCCTCGGTCCTCGACCTTCTCTGGCTTATCTGATGGATGCAGCAGCTTATGGTTACGCGCCAACCAACATCGATGGCGACATGCACACGCTTACCCTTCAACAGCCAGATGCTCAATAGTACATGGATACCGGCGCCACATCTCACATGACTGCCAATCCAGGTATTCTCACGTCTTATTCTAATTCGAGCAAAAATGTTGGCATTATTGTTGGTAACGGTAGCATTATTCCAATTCGTGGTTATGGTCACACTTCCCTTTCCTCGCCTTACCCTCCATTGCTTCTCAATAATATCTTGCATACTCCAAATATCATCAAAAAACTTGTCTTTGTCCGTAAGTTTACCCATGATAGCTATGTTTCTGTTGAATTTGATTCCCTTGATTTTTTTGTAAAGGACCTACAAACAGGGAAACACCTAATGAGATGAAATAGTCCCGGGGAACTCTACCCTCTCGCCAACCAAAGCTCGCCACCATCCGCCCTCTTAGTAGCTTCACCGAATACCTTGCACTCTCGCCTTGGACATCCGGGACCAGCTATTCTAAGTGCTCTTAGAAACACTAATTTAATTCATTGCAATAAAGTTCGTTCTTCCTTTTGTCATTCTTGTCCTTTAGGAAAACATATA
>JAYMSP010006317.1:0-11887 GCA_036897095.1 Plantago elongata | reverse complement strand
AGTGAGCTAACATGTTTTGAAAACTGTGTAAATATGTTTGTAAATCCATGTTGTGACTTTTACATGCATGTGTTGAAATGTGTGAAAATCTGTTGATTGCAATTACTTGATCCGGGCATCGTGTATTATGAAATTCACCCTTGAACTTTGTACCTTAGACAGGTGTTAGTTGGACGTCCAAGAAGCACCATTTTCCTGACGAGGTTGACGTTTAGAAGCTACTAGTCTCTTTGTATAGTAAGACTTTATATTTTGGCTGTATAATATTAACGTGCAGTTGAGGTTTGGATATGTTGTACTTTTGGACAGTAGATATGCTGATACCAGTAGCAACTCGCCTGTAAATTGTTTTGAAATGCTTTCGCTAAAACTCTGATGTAAATTTTGAAAAAAACAATTTACTAGCCTGGTGGTTGGCTTTTTATATTGTGATGTTTGTCTGCGAGACTGACAGGTGGATAAGGCTTCGTGTGGACGGGGGAATGTTCACACGCCCGGTTACGCCAACAGGCGGAGTGGTGAATATGTTATTAAATGAATATTAAATGTAGCGGGACCAACGGTGTGGTCTCGGGGCATGACAACAGTGTTATCAGAGCACTAGGTTCATGCTAAGCCTAGCTATGGGAATATATCCCTGCTCTGGGTAGTATGTCTGGTATCACCATTAGGTTTTGATCTGTTAAGTGTCCAAACCTCTATAGGACTAATTGTGAAATGATCTTGACTTGATAGTATTGGAGATGAGTGACTTCAATGCTATTCTGGGTATGGATTGGTTGGCATCGTGCTAAAATAGACTGTTTCGAAAAGAAAATCATTCTGCAACTCTCTGGTAGACCGGTTGATGAATTTCAAGGGGTTCTGGCTAGTCGAAGGTCTGTTATTCCTGTGATTTCGGCTCTGAATGCCCATAAAGCGTTGCTTAAGATTTGTGTAGGTTATCTAGCCTATGCAGTGGTTACTCAAAAGGAGGGTGCGACACTGGAAGAAATTCCAGTTGTTCGAGATTTTGTTGACGTGTTCCCTGAGGAATTGCCTGGTATACCCCCTGATCGAGAGATAGAATTTGAGATCCAGTTAGCACCCAACACTGCCCCGATTTCGAAAGCTACGTATCGAATGGCACCTGCTGAGTTGCGAGAGCTTAAGACACAACTTCAAGAGTTGTTGGACAAAGGATTCATACGGCCCAGTTTGTCACCGTGTGGAGCACCTGTGTTGTTCGTGAAGAAGAAAGATGAATAAGGTGATAATCAAGAACAAATATCCTCTGCCATGTATTGACGACTTGTTTGATCAGTTGCGAGGTGCGACGGTGTTCTCGAAGATTGATTTGAGATCCAGCTATCACTAACTGAAGATAAAGGCGGGAGATGAGCCAAAGTCAGCATTTCGAACTAGGTACGGCCACTATGAATTTGTGGTGATACTGTTTGGTCTTACCAACACACCCGCATCGTTTATGGATATGATGAACAGGGTGTTTAAGGAGTATCTTGATCAGTTCGGTGTGGTTTTTATTAATGATATTCTGATCTACTCTAAGGATAAGAAGGAACACGTTGAACACTTGAGGCTGGTGTTAGGAAAATTAAGAACGGAGAGGTTGTATGCCAAGTTCAGCAAATGTGAATTTTGGTTGGACCGTGTCTCATTTTTAGGACATGTGGTGACTGCTGAAGTGATTTCAGTGGATCCAGCGAAAATCCAATCAGCGGTTAACTGGCCAAGACCAAGAAAAGTCAGTGAGATTCGAAGTTTTCTTGGATTTGCTAGATAGTACCGGAAGTTTGTAGAAGGATTCTCCAAACTGGCACAACCTATGACTCGTCTCACCCAAAAAGGAGTAAAGTTTGAGTGGACAGACGAGTGTACGAGAAGCTTTGAGGAGCTGAAGAAGAGATTAATTACATCACCGATTCTAAGCCTACCAAATGATGTGGATTTTGGAAGAGTCTGCAGACCGCTCTGGATACTAAGTTGATGTTCAGTACTGCGTTTCACCCCTAGACTGGCGGACAGTCAGAATGCACGATTCAGATATTGGAAGATATGTTGAGAGCGTGCGTAATGGATTTCAAAGAAGACTGGGGTAAGTACTTGAGACTTGCGGAGTTTGCTTATAATAATAGCTACCAATCAAGTACTGGAATGGCTCCGTATGAAGCTCTATATGGAAGAAAGTGCAGATCGCCGGATCATTGGGATGATATCGGTGAAAATAGATTACTATGTCCAGAGCTAGTTCGAATAGCGGAAGAAAAGATACCTCTGGTCAAAAAGAGATTGGAAATTGCCCAAAGTCGTTAGAAGAGTCGAGCAGATTTGAAAAGACGACCTCTAGAATTCAACGTGGGTGACTTGGTACATTTAAAGATATCTCCGTCGAAAGGTGTGATGCGCTTTGGAAAACGTTGGAAATTGAGTCCACATTATACTGGCCCTTTTGAGATTTTGGACAGAATCGGCGAAGTAGCATATCGGTTGACATTGCCGCCAGATCTATCAAGGGTCCATAATGTTTTCCATATATCCCTGCTACACAAGTATGTACCTAACCCGATGCATGTTTTGAGTTACGAGCCACTGGATGTATGTGAAGATCTGACCTATCAAGAAGTGCTAGTGGCGATATTGGAACAAAAGGTAAAAGAGTTCAGACGACGGACCATCCCGTTTGTTAAGGTCCAGTGGTCGAATCACTCGCCAGATGAAGCCACGTGGGAATCAGAGGATATCGTGCGCGAATCCTATCCTCACTTGTTCGATAATTGACTGTATGAACATATGTTTAAGTTTAGGGACGAAACTTTTGTAAGGGGGGAAGGATGTAATGATCGGGATCCAAACATAATATTTTAATAATATTTCGAGTACAGTTCGTGATGGATTAGTAAACTGTTAGTTTGCCAACGAGTTTAGGTGAATTAAAATTTAAGATAACTTTAGAATTGAGTTGATTTAGGATTCAAATTAAATTAAATCTTTGAATTCATCCGACGAACGATTAATAAAAAAGAAATAAATACACAAAAAATTTAAAGAGTGTAGCATGTCAGAACAATCTAAAATTTATGAAGAAACTTTCGACGCATGAATTATCAAACGAAGAAATAAATAACGTGACGCGATATAAATAAATTAATGTGTTGATTCAATTAATTAATATGTTAAGTAAAACTACTAAATTGGACAATTAAATAGATATTGGAAAAGATACAAATCCTGGCCCATTGGTAGACCCAAATCAGCCCAAGGAAGAAGAAAAATCTGGAGCGTCGGTACACAGTAGATATGTTGTACTTTTGGATATGTTGTAGTTAAGGTTTGGATATGTTGTACTTTTGGACTGTAGATATGCTGATACCAGTAGACACTCGCCTGTATATTGTTTTGAAATGCTTTTGCTAAAACTCTGATGTAAATTTTGAAAAAAAATAAAATTTACTAGCCCGGTGGTTGGCTTTTTATATTGTGATGTTTGTCTGTGAGACTGACAGGTGGATAAGGCTTCGTGTGGACAGAGGAATGTTCACACAGTCGGTCACACCAATGGGTAGAGTGGTGAATATCTTATTAAATGTAGCGGGACCTACGGTGTGGTCTCGGGGCGTGACACTTATTGTAAGTCAGCCAGTCACTAAGCCCCAAGGAATGCAGATCTGATTAATACCATTGATGTTGGAGGCAAGATTGAGTGGGATAGAATGCAACATAAAACACACCTAACATTGCCCCAAAAAGTAAATACAATGAAATAATAGCATTTGATATTTTTTGTTTTTCTTTTATTTGCACTGTAAGTAGGACACATATTGAATGCAGTGAATGCAGTCAACCGAGCCCCATACACCCTAACAGTATCAAAAACTCTATTAGTAAAAGAGGTGTGCACATACGACTGAATGCAGGCATCTGGAACTCCATACACCCTAGTATCCCAAGGCATGCACGTTATCTGTCTCACCATTTTAGAATTTTCCTCAAGAAAACAATCACACCGAATGCGGGCCGCAACCCCACACACCGCAGTATAAAAGTAGACTGTATCTAGTAGGTCCAGTGCACAACCAAAAACAACAAAGGGGAGCGGACATGCTTTTACTAAGGGAGCACTATTTATTCGAGATAGGATTAGACTTCTGTCATTACGTGCGACTATCTCCACTATAGAAATAAAAAAATCCAAAGAAAAAGAAAATATAGGCTTTCTACATATGCATCGTCTAAACTCAACATCAAATGCGAATCAAGGCAGAATAGTAAAAAAGCCATAAAACTTCATCAATGGGTTTTTCATAGATCAAACATCCAAGAAACTCAATTCCCTTCAACCTTGGTTTCAAGTAGTCTTTCAGACCCTAAGCATCACCACCCTGAGCTTCTAAACTGGGAACAAACACAGACAACACAAGAGCACATCAAATAGAAAGCAAACAAAAATAGTATCACTAAAAGACAGACTGCCATGATGACCGTGATGTTAAGTCAACCATGTAGTTATCATGTAAATCAGAGAGTGCACATACCAAGAGACCTTCATAGACTAAAGAATCTCTCTTTATTCAGGGGTTTCGTAAAGATATCTGCTAGCTGGTTTGTGGTTTCTATATACTATATGTCGATGACTTGTTTATTGACCATGTCTCTTAGAAAGTGATGCCTAATGTCAATTTGTTTAGTAAGTGAATGTTGAACATGGTTCTTAGATATATGAAGGGCACTAAGGTTGTCACAGAACATCACGAGGGTATCACTTTCAAGACCATAATCATGCAGCCTGTTTTGCAACCAAATGAGTTGAGACACAAAACTTCCAGCTGCTACATATTCAGATTCAACAGTAGAGAGTGACACACAATTCTTTTTCTAGCTATACCAAGATATAAGATTAGGACCAAGATAAAAACAACTTCCACTAGTAGATTTCATATCATCAAGATCACCAGCCCAAAAAGAATCACTAAATCCCACTAGATTAGCGTTTGAATCACATGCAAACCATAATCCCAAATTAATAGTTCCTGACACATACCTGAGAATTCTCTTTATAGCAGTCAGGTGAGGGATTTTAGGGTTGGATAGAAAACTGGTATAAACAAAAACTGAGAACATGATATCTGGTCTGGTGGCAAAGAGGTATAAAAGGCTTCCAATTATTGATCTGTACAATGTTGGGTCAATATCTTCCCCAACATCGATCTTGCTGAGTTTGAGAGCAGTAACCATAGGAGTGTTGCAGGGTTTTGCATTGTCAAATCCAAACTTTTTGATCAGATTCTTAGCACATTTCTCCTGAGATAGAAACAGACCATCCTGTCTTTGCTAAATTTGCAATCCAAGACAAAGAAAAAAAAGTTCTCCAATCATATTGATTTCAAATGTATCTGTCATAGCTTAAACAAACGATCTACCATGGTAGTGTTAGTTGAACCAAAAACTATATCATTAACATATGTATGAAAAATTCACTCTCTACTCTCAAATTCTCCCAAAAAAGCAAAACCCTCAACCTCCATCTAACAGCCGGCGGTGCCACTCCGGCGGCTCCACGCCGCGGCCTCATCTCCGGCGGACCGGCCTGAGGGCATCTTCAGTTTCATCGTGAATGGCGGGGGCCTGAATTGTTCCGGCGCTGTTTAACCCAGCCTCTACCCGCCGTCGTCCCTTCGTTTCCCACTGCCTCCTGCTGATTGAATCCCGCCGCCGTCCAGATACCCCGACATCTACGGCCGATTTCCCTACTCACACATTTCCGGTTACCCTAGTCTGTCCCCGTACCGTGATTTTACCTTTGCCGGTCGTTTCAATCTCTCTCGCCGTCGGTCAGATCTGGGGATCTCATTTCAGATCTACAAAATCAACGACCTAAGTCGCCCGCCATCTTTCCAATTCCCGTCGATCTGTCACCCTTTTGCTCAAATCTCACTCCGGTTTTACCGTTGCTCGACTGTTCCGGTCGTTTTCGCATTTTTTGGGAGTGGGCTGTTGTCTCCGAGCTCACAGCCGCCGTCGCCCTGCTGTGGTTCATGGCGGGGTCTCTCCATCTCGTCGGTCCCGTAAGTTCGGTGTCACCCCATTCGTGACTGCCCAAGCCATATGCTCAGCTTTCCCGATCGGCTCCGACAGCTTCCTCTCCGGCCTCTAGAATGGCGTCCTCACCTAATTTCTTCTTTGGAGATATGAAAAAGGACCGTGTGATTGTTAGCTCGAAGGTTCCGACAGTGGTCAATGGTATGCCTTCAGTTTCATTTAATGCTTTCGAAGTCAGTCAGTTATCTGTTCCATTTCAGTTGTCTTTGGTAGGGAAGTTCTATTTTCGTGTTCCCAAAATCTTTGAAATCACAATGTTTTTGAAGAAATTGAATCTCAAAGCCCGGTTTAGTGTCAGCTTTTTGAACAAAAATGAATTCTTGGTGAAGTTAGCTTTGGAGGAGGATTATAATTATCTGTGGAGTTTGGAGAATCCATGTGTTGCAGGGAATAATTTCAGGTTCTGTAAGTGGTCTGTTGATATGTCTTTGAATGAGGACTCGCCTCTTGTTCCGGTATGGGTAGCAATCCACAGGCTCCCTGCCTACTTGTACCACAAAGAGGCTATATTCGAGGTTGGAGAACTATTGGGAAAGCCGCTGCGAGTCGATGGCTGTACAGCCAACCAAAGCAAGTTGGCACTTGCTAGCATCTGTGTGGAGTTAGATATATCGAAGCCACTTCCGAGTCAGATATGGATTGAAGTCCAGAACAAGGTCAATGCGTACAAGTTGAGCTATGGGAGGATGCCACTATACTGCAATGGCTGTAAGAAACTTGGTCACAAAAATGTTAATTGTCCTGCAGAGAAAGAAAAAGTGGCACATCATGTGTCTTCTCAATTGTGCCATGTTGTGCTACCTGTTCAGTCCACCTCTTCACAGTACAGGGAACAATCAAATGCCGGGAGGGGTAGTAGTCCACATGGTAGGGGTGGCAGAGTAGGGGCGAGTGCAGGTGGCAGAGGTGGTAGAGGTCGAGGTATCAGCTGGGTTGCTGTGTTTGACAGGGGCTCTCATTCTAGGGATGACCAGGTGGATGGTAGAAGTGGAAGGGATACTGAAATGGACATTGTAGAAAAGGATGAAATTTTGGGCTCATTACATGGTTTGTTTGACGAGAAGGAGGCATCTGAAAATTTGGGGGTGGCACCTGCAGTTGATATTCAGGTTGTGAAAGATGTAGTAGAGGCAGAGGATCTGGTGATGGCTCATGCAGTTGCCTCATTTTCTACTCCAGTTACTAAGGAACCTGTAGGTTCCAATGGCGATGGACATGAACCTGCAGTTTATCCCCCCCTCCATTGGCTAGTTGTATGGAGTCAATGATCGTGAAATCTGCAACAGAGAATGAGGGGGCATAAACTAGAGATGGCCAGCTTTGTTTGAGGTTGAAAAAGAAGTTGGTTTGGTGTTGGCGAAAAAAGAAGTTGAGTTCTGCAAATTTGTTGGCGAAGAAAGATGTTGTAGAGGTTCCCCACACATCTGCACTGATGACTAAGTATTTGGATGCGAGAATTCAGGCAATGAATGCAGTAAGGGTGCTTAAACAAGGTAAGGAGTATTGCCAAAGTACAGGTATTTCGATCATCTCGAATTCTTTCCCTTTGGCTTATTTTTCTGATGATGAGGGTATGAAACGATACGCTTCAAATGCGGTTCCGGATCCCTCAAGGAAGAAAGAGAGTGATGAAAGTTGGTTGCAAAGGTACGAATATCATGGTGATGTTTGAATATTTGGGAATTTTCTGGGTTCTTGTGGATAAATCTGTTGGTATTTTTTATGTGTGTTTGATGTTTGGGGACGGTATTATGTATACAGTTGATTTTGTGTTTGGCATGGAGGGTGTTTTAGTTAGGAACGGTGCCATGGTAGGGCACCGGCTACAGGTGACTAGGTGTGTGGTGCCGTCACTGGCACATTCTTGGGTTTGGCAAGGACAAGGTTTAGTTGGCATTGATTTTTGGGATGGGCACGGGAAAGGGCACGTCATTGGCTCGGGGCAGTGCGGTCAGCTGGACATACGGCGTGGAAATTGGCACATGAAGAAAATTTATGGGCTTAAATGTAATTTTTGTATTATTTGCATTACTTGGTTTGTATTGGAAAATGTAAGCCCGTGGTGGCACCAATTAGGTAGTCTTTTGGGTCTACGGGATTCACATAAACCTCCATAAACTATTGTACTGACGGGTGACTTTCCCCGTTTTTCGGCTTATATATATATATATATATATATATATATATATGAGCAATGCAAAGAAATTTTCCTTTTCTAAGGATAAACAAAGTTTGATCTACCTCCCCCTTTTTGAAGTCAAAGTCAACTAAGAATTTGTCAACCTAGTATACCAAGTACGAGCGGCTTGCTTTAGACCACATAAAGTATTTTCCAGTTTGAACATATAATCAAATTGACTTGGACCATCAAAACCTTTAGGTTGTTCCCCATAGACTTCTTCATCAATATAGTCATTCAAAAAAACACCATTAACATCAATTTATTTTATTTTATTATTCAAGCAACATGCAATGACTAAAAAAAAGTCTAATGGATTCTTATCTAGCAATAGGAGCATCTATCCAGTAGGCATCTTTTAAAGATTCATTCACATTCTTGTGTTCCAAAACTGAAACAAAGCAAGAAGAACTTACAAATTGACAGAGGGTAGCATACCTGACCATTTTCTTATAGTTCTTTCTAATGTTACCTCTTAGAGCCCTTCCACGTGATTTTACAATCACTTTAGTGTTTGGATGATCTCGTTGAATCTTAGGCAGGGGATCTCTCCTTACATTGTCCAGAGAATTTGTCTGAAGTTTAGATTCGGGAGCAGTTTCAGAATCTTTTGACAGTGTTTCATATTTTTCCTCAGGAACAACATCATCAATTGTGCTATCAGCCTGGATGTTGAACTCGATGTTGAGTCAACAATGACACTGTCTCCTTGAACTGCATCAGTGAACTCAAGTTCAGCTTCCTGTTCTGGTTCAGTACCTGTATTTTCAGAAGTAGTACCACTTGCTCTTTGGCTGTTTTATCTCAAACATTGAATCTAAAACTATTGAGGATGCATTAAAGGATCAAGACTTGATCTCTGCAATGCAAGAAGAGTTGGATCAATTTGAGAGAAACAAGGTTTGAAAACTAGTTTCATTTGTAGAAGAAATATCTGTGATTGGAACAAAGTGGGTTTTTAGAAAAAAAATGAATGAGTCTGGTGAAATAACCAAAAACAAGGTTGGGTTGGTTGCAAGATTGGATGCAATAAAACTATTTCTAGCCTTTGCAGCTCATAATGAATTTAACGTTTACCAAATGGATATCAAGAGTGCATTTATGAATTGTGAACTTCCTGAGGAAGTCTATGTTGATCAACCACCATGCATTAAAGTTTCTTAGAAAGTAGAATGGTCAATAAGTTACAAAAAGCTCTATATGGACTGAAACAGGCTACTAGAACATGGTATGAAACTTTGACCAAACATCTTCTGGAAAGTGGTTTTAAGAAGGGTAAAGTTGATAAAACTTTATTCACTTTGAGTCATAAAGGGAAACTACTTTTAGTTCAAGTATATGTTGATGACATTATATTTGGATCTAAACACAAGCAACTTTGTGTGCAAATCTCATGATAAGAAAATTTGAGATGAGCATGATGAGAGAATTGAACTATTTCCTAGGATTTCAAGTCAAGCAACTCGATGATGGAATATTCATTAGTCAAACAAAGTATGCAAAGGATATGCTCAACAAGTTCAATCTCAAGCCTTCTGAAAAGAATGCTAAGATACCTATATAGGAACCAAAATGACTTATGTTGAATCTGACAAAAGTGTTGAAAAACATAAGTATAGGAAATTGATATGTTCACTTCTCTACCTTACTACAAGCACACCTGATATTCAATATGCAGTTGGTGTGTGTGTGCTAGGTTTCAGACAAATCCTGTGCAATCACACTACAACATTGTTATGAAAATTTTGAGGTATGGTAAAAGTACTGTAGAAGTTGGATTGTGTTATCCCAAGGATAGTAGTTTGAGTTTAGTTGACTATTCAAATGCTGACTATGCTTGATAGGAAAAGTAGCTCATGAACTTGTTAGTTTCTGGAAACTAGACTTATTTCATGGTTTAGGAAGAACCAAAACTCAATTGCTACCTCTAACAATGAGGCTTAATATATTGCCGCTGGGTGTTGTGCATAAAATTTTTTGTGCATACAACAACAACTCAGAGATTATTGACTCAATGAAGAGAAAACTACTATTTTCTATGACGACACAAGTGCTATTGCGATTACTCAGAATCCCAAATTTCATGCTAGAAAAAAGCACATTGATGTTAGACGTCACTTCATCACAGACCAAGTTGAACAGGGCAATATAGAGATACTCAAGGTTGGCACGAAAGACCAAATTGCAGATATCTTCACTAAGCCATTGCAAGAAAATAACTTCTTGAATTTGAGGCATAATCTTGGATTAATTGAGTTACCTAAGAACTGAAAAGTTCCAAGGATGATGAGAACAAGGTTACAGAGAGTTGCTAAGTTTCTGGAACGGGTATCCATATACTCATGGCATTATGGTACAAATAAATCCAATTATCTAAAACGGGTATTTAGTGACTAAGAAAATGTATATTTGGTCTTTGAGACGGGTACTCAGAAAGGTGTAATATCAGTTTCGTGAGGGGGAAGAAATTAGTACACAAGTACAATACTCTGAGAGTCAAACTATGTCTAGGATTATGTGTTTTTACCATTTATATGATAACACACATAAAACAAGACTTGAGCTCAGAAAGATAAGTCCAAAGGTTTTATCTTCTTACACGATAAGAGTGACTTGTGATTACACCAAGCCAAAAATAGGGCACTGTAAAATTTGTTGATTGGCATCATTGTTGGAGAAGCATTGAGAGCCATCGATGAATTATTCACTTTATCTCAACAGATGAGATTAAAGGGTGAGATAAAAGTCACTGTAGCAAGACAGTTAAGGCCCCACTTGTATTTAATGCAAATCATTATTTGTTACCACGCCAGTGCATTGTATACGGTAACAAATGTGTAATGTGTGTATGTATTTTGTAACTGTTGTACTTTTAATGCTATATATAAACGATTTAGAGAAATGACAAACACTTTTCGCAAATCCAAAATTCAACACTTGCATCAAAATAGCAATTTATCTCTACTTTTATGCAAACCCTACCTGTAAATCTCTTATGATCTCTCAACTTCTTCTGAAAAAGAAGCACTAATCAACTTGTTAATCTTCTCATATCAGTTTACCAGTCACTATATAATGGCTCCTAAACGTGCTTCATGTTCTAAAGGTTCGAGTGTTGTTGCTGCTGCTGTTGAAAAGCAAGCACCAAATCTGGAGGTCTCGAATAATAAACTCAAAGGGGATATCGACCCTACTCACTGGACCACTAACCATAGAATGCAATACGGTGGTGCTTTCGTGGAGAAACAACTGGAAGCCATTACCCCAGAGAAGGCAGATAGAACTTCCATTATGGTTATGCTTGAAAAAGCAAACCTGAAAGGATTTTTTTCAACCCTACCTAGTGAGACCTCATCACTGGATGTCCTTGAGTTTTACAATAGCTCAGAGGTGATCACTAAGGTGGTCAACGGGACTGGAAAAGTATCATTTAAGACCAACTTGCAGAACATTGTGATTGACCTTGACTGTCAAGGTATCTGTGACCTCTTTGGTCTGGTCAATGATGGGGGGATTATGAGATGACTATTGTTGGTCCAAATAACGGCAAAGGAAAAGACTAAGGGGGGGGGGGGGAATAGTCTTTTCAAACTTTTGTCGATAAAAAGGATT
>JAYMSP010006316.1:0-11888 GCA_036897095.1 Plantago elongata | reverse complement strand
GGACGTAATGAAGAACAACATTCCACCTAGGGATGATGGGTTCGAGGGTGCTGACGGCGGTGATGAACCAATGGCATTTGCAGGTGCAGAGGGCAGCAGTGGAAGTAAGCGTCCTCGGGGTGATGATAGTGGGACAAGCATCAAACGTCCCATTGGTCGTGACAAGGCAAAGAAGTTGGCCTTGAATGTCTCTTCCGGCAACTCTTCCACTTTTAAAGGCTTGCAGGGGTCATTAGATGGCATAACCCAGAATTTTCCCGACTGGGTTGAACTTGAAAGGAAGATGATGGATATTCAAATGAAGGAGTTGGATCTGAAGGCGAGAGACTTGGATATGAGGAAAAATGAGGCTGAGGCGAGGAAAAATGCGAAGAAGATGGACATGTTTATGTCCCTTATGGCGAACTACGAAAACTTGCCTGCACTGGGCAAAGCAGCCGCAGATGCACTTGGCGCTGAACTGTTTCCTAACAACGGCTAATCGCGACTGATCAATTCCGTAGTGTGACGTATTTGTGTTTTTCTTTTACCTTTTGGATTGTTTGCTTTGTGTTTTTTTCTTTCTGTTCTTTGTACTCATGAATTTGAATTTTTCAATGTGAATTTGAATTTTGAATTATGTTTGATTTTGAATTTTTAAAAAAAATAACGTGGCGACGACGACGTGCCACCATTGAAGCAAAAACGAGAACGACGACGCGCCGTCGGACCGCCACCATTGAAGGTGGTCTAAGGGTAGTGCACCGTATAAAAGTACGTAGAATAAGAGATAAAAGATCCTGTCGCATCCAAATCTATCGTTTAAGGGCCTAAGGTCCAAATCTATCGTTTAAGGACCTAAGTAAAGCAACTCATTCATCTTGGTTTACTAAAAGATTTGAAGAAAAATATGATGCTCTTACCTTAGTAATAAGAAATCATCTATAATTAAAGTATTAAATTTCGCATGCTAACAAACAATTACGGGTGGTGATTGTGCATCCACTTACTATGTTTTGGTCAAGTATATTTCCAGAAAACCTAAATCTTTCGATTAGGAATTTGATTTAGTAGCATATTACTCATTATCTATTCTTGAATAGGTTTTATAATTTGCAATTAGTTGTATTTGATTGATTCAAGGTCTCATCATGATTGTAGGACTATATTTCGAACCTTTTGAGCTCACATAGTATTTAGAATTCAATGAAGCAGAGTTATGCTCATATTCCTTACAACATTGTATTGATGTTTTCCACATTATGTGAAGTTCAATTTATCATATTAAACCGAATTAATTTACTAATTTTAAACATTGTATTGATGTTTTCCACATTATTTTAAGTTCAATTGTATACATATTAAGACAACTTCTTTTATAGATGTGTTCCACTATATTTTATTTGTTCTTGTAGAGAGTGTGTGTGTATAAATAAATATAACATATGTTTAACAATATAGGTCTCTAGATAACTGTTTCTCATGACACTTACTCAAAAAATATAACTCTTAAAATCGTAAAGAAAGGTGAAGAATGTGTATTTAATTATTCGACAAGCCCGGCCCGACCCATTAATATAGGCCAGAACGGCAGGACCCAATGTTTATTTGGGGATTTATGGGCCACCTATTACATAGTCCGGCCTGAAAAATTCCCTGTGCTTAAGCCCCGCCCAAAAAGTTCGACATACATATTTAATAAGATATTAGTTGGTATTTAACTTGAATCATAATGTAATAGTTGTGCCAACATACGTAAATTGGCTTTGGAAAGTTTAAGATACAATTAAGAAAAGCTTTGCCTTTACTAATTAGGAAACACTGACTAACTACTACACATGTTCATATTAGATTAAAGAATTTTTTAATTTGATGAGTATTATGTCCATTAGAAGTTGTAGGCTTGGTTTAATAAGTAATTCTGCTCAAGTTTTACGTACAAATTGCTAATAGAGTTCATGTTACATCTAATATGTACCTGTGAAAGTGAGAGAAACGATAGCAACGTATTCTCGAAACAAACAAGAAGTACGAAAAAATATTTACAATTATTCGAGGGAGTTCGGCTTCACATATGCCACAAAAACATAACAATTCTTAGTGGGTGTTAGTTGGGTAAGAATAAATTGCACTCAAACAAAAAAGTTCTATTTTTTTCTCAATATTTTTATGGGGCTAGGGATTTGGCTAGGACTACATATTTCATTAAGAGCCCAACCCGACCTTAAAAATGAACCTGGTCCGGCATGAGCCAATTGACACCTCTACCCCATACTGGATACCTTCAAGGTTTCAGGTAAAAAATTAAGATAAAGAGAAAATATCATATTAGATTACCTCTTTTCAGATTAGTTCTTTCTAACCGAACAATTATATTTCAATTAAAATATATTTTAACAATTACATATAGGTCCAATCAAATAATATTTAATTAAATCAAACTAGCCTTTCATATGTTTTAATGCAGTTTATAAATTTAACCCCGAATTAAAGCAACTTATACATTTTCTTCAGATTCAAAATTACAATATTCAACAAACTAATAAATAAAAAGGAAAATATGTTAAAAATTCAAAAAAATAAAAAAAAAGTTGAAAAGTGACCAGAGTTGTGTAAACATCTCTAATCAGCTCCATCGAAGCTGCTTGCACAACTTTGGTGGTCGGAGTTCCTCCAGTGTGGAGCTGCTCCGCTAGGGTTGTTTTAGTTCACATTGGAGTTACAATTTACAACTCCAACCGGAGATGCTCTGGATGGAGCGGTGGAAATAAATTATTCATAACAACTCCGAATTAGAGTTGTATACAGACAAAGCTCCACCAGAGTTGTTACGGCTCCGGCTATCTCCGATGGAGCTTTATTTTCCTTCCTCCAATTATTATTTTTATTTTAATCAAACTTTCAATTTTGTCGAAAAATTATTTCCGATCTTGCAATTAAGTTCAAAATTTACTTATATTATAAAAATTATAATTATATTTTGAATATTATAAAAGGTCCTATTATTTTTTTAGTTCATGGTATTAAGTATTAACCAATAAATAAAGTACTCAATGAAAGAAATGGAAAATAAAGGATTTAAGTTGAATTATAAAGGAATAAATGATACTTTTTAAATTGATAAAATAAAATTATATTTTTTAGTCAATGAAAGAAATAGAAAAAAGAACATATATGTTAATGTTAAACTCATGGAGATCAAACTGGGTGGGTTTCGTAATTATCTATATTTTTATTTCTTTAGTAATTGCATGGAGTGGATGAGGGCGTATTTAAGTTTGTTCGCCGAAAAAGACCAGGAAGAAGTGCACAGAGTTGATGCAGATGGTATTATAACTCCCAGCATCAAACATAGTTCTCCACTTTTAAAGTAGGCTATTAAGAAATTGATTACACGCTAACTGTCTTCAAGTTTACAATGAATGATAAATAGATCCACGTAGACAATAATATATTACCAGGAATTATAGAAATCTAATGTCTCACCTTGACCCTTCTCAAACTTCTTTACGCCGCCACAAAATTGTAGAAAACTTATGAATGTAATATGTGTGCGTATACTATATACACTTGTACAGTAGTAAATACAGTACAAAACTTAAGGACCGGGATCATTTCGTCCACATCTTTTTTCTATACTATACAAAACTTAATAACTAAAATTTAGTCTTTAACTCGATGAGTAATCTCTGTATCATCTCAAGTTTCTCGTTCAATTGTCTGACAGTATCAAGGTGGTCATCAGAACTATTTAACACGGTGGCAAGAGCAGCACATTGTGTTTGTGAATCCACAAGTGCCTCCTCCAGAGAAGCCACTGTCAACTCCATGTCTGAATTTCTGTTCGGCTCCTCCATAGTATTTAATGATGGACTAGTGCCCCTGCTCAACTTTTCTGGGGTAAAGATCCTGTCAAAACTTTCACTTCCTGCACATTGATGAACGAATATTAGAGAACAATGCAAGTATACAATGATACAGATAGATACCAGAGCTCCACAACGTAATAAATACTACAAAGGACCCGTGCCAATTGCACATAAAAACTATTGTGATAATTTACTGGCAAGATTTAGGCTTGTGATATGATAGTCAATAAAACCCCTATATATTTCCAGAGAAACATGGAAGAGCCATTACGAGATCTTGTTACACCAAAAGATGTGTAGAATTCATACAAGTGGTGATTTATGTAGTTGTACTTTTTTCTTGTGATTTACAGTAGTACATAGGATGTTGGAAGTGGAGATTGGAGGATGGTCTTGGGATGTATGCACGTCACAGGGACTAATTTGCAATCTGATGGCCCACGGGATTTTCTTAAATCTACTCCAAATATTCTATTACAGTGGGTCGCATAATGTCAAATTAATATCTAGAACTTCAGTATAGAAAGATGTGGAAATTACCCAAGTTGCTCAGTTGACTAATTGCTGCCGAACCAATTGAACCTTCCAGTTTGAGAATGCGCAGGAATCCAGCAGCAATTCTACCCATGGAGTCAACCTCAGATTTGCATAGATGAACCAAATGTTGAACTTCATCCTTCGTCACTGTGGCCTCAATCTATGAATCAATATAATTTCACCGTGTTACTTTCGAGTAAAAGCAAAACAACATGATTGTACACGAGAATACTTATAATTATGCGTTTACCGGATCTTTCACAGAAAATTTCAAATTTTCTACCATCCACTTGACCATCACATCCTCAACGTTATCTTCAGATGTCACTAGATCAACTTCCACATTTATACCTCCATGTGTATCCTCAGCTTGCTTTTGCCTTTCAGGTAACCCATTCTCCAGGACTTTCCCAGAGGGCCCATTTGCTAGGATTTCCTGTTGACCCATGGGCTTTAAGATCTGCAAACCTTCCATTCCAACCTGTGAGTTGAGATACAATGCTAAGATGTTAAACTGACGTCCAAAATTGTTGAAATATCTCAATTGCAAGTGATAACACTCTGCAGCACTAGAAATTAGACACCAGATCCAGCAAATGATACAATTTCGTTCTTTCATCTATGAATTCAAACTCCATTATCCAAACATCCCATTCAGAAATCTTTCCTGAACCTAATTGATACTACTTGTGTTTTAAATGATTTTCATGCTGAAGATTGGCAATGTCAACAGGGGCGGGCGTGAAATTAGCGCACTTAAGCCGCAGAAAAAGCTTCAAACATTATCAGGGTAGATCTGGTTGACATAAATAAGTTCAACACACAGGAATCCGAATCATGTGAAATTGGTAGGCTACGCGAAATAACTCTAGAGAAGAGTGAAGAACAAATATATTCAATAGATCTGCTAGATAGATAATATATATATATATTAGAGAAAGAGGAGCAAATATTGCAAATTCTCACAGTGATCAACTCCACAGGATATTTCTGCTTTCCGCTTGTGTTTCCATTTCCAACTATTATGCGCTTTGGGCCGCTTTTTGCTTTGACATGGACACAGTTAAATGTTGTGTGCCAGCTCATTTCTTCCCTATAAGAAACTTTATAGTCATGGAAGCACCGCCTCTCTGCCATCTCCTGCGCACCTTCAAGGGCAAATAACCAATTTTGCAGTTCAACAGATATATCCACATCGTCAGGAGCGCCTAAATGCAACAGACTGGTATCAGTTCCATCTTTTGGATTTCCATCTAGGAGAAAAGAATGAGAGAATCAGAATTTAAAGATCAAGCATAAACAGTAGTGTATCTGCAATCAGAATACTGAAAAAAATATAGCAGATAAAGGTAGGGGCCATTCATACTTTGTCTGCGCTCATCCATAATGAGAGATGAAGTTTTGAAAAGCTTTGGTAATGGTCCACGAGATAAATGCTCTAACCCTCTAGTGAGACCTTTCCCTGGTCCACCATCTGGTCCAAGAATTCCAAACCTATGAAGCAATGATTCAGCATAATTCATTCCCCCACCAAGACGGATTCCAGCAATACAAGCAGATACATTCAAACTGTGGCACTCAATATCTTGTGCACTATATGGAATTACATGGTTCATGATGATGTCCAAAAATGGTACAGTACAATTGACAGAATTTGATTGATAGATCTTATTTTGAACCCAGAAGACAGGTCTCAACTGACTCTGATCATTCCCATTCAGATGGCCATTGCTAGGAGAAATTGATTCAAAGCTATTCTCATGTGTAAAGTCATTTAGAGTATCCGCACAGTCCACCTCGACTCTATCCCACCTTAAAGTGGATGAAATAGCTATTGCACCACCCAATGTCCTGTGGCCCAATTTTACTGATAGATCTTCACCCGTAAAACGAACCAGAGGCGTACCCTGAATGTCGGTGGTAGAAGATTCCAAAAAGTTAAGCTGTAGATCCTTCACAGATAGAGTTGCCGCAGTATCACCGGGAGCCTTTTCAATAACAGTACCACCAAATGAATCGTTTATATTTTCTTTCGGAGCTTTACTTTTACCAACCACAGCTATCCTTTCACTAACTGCCACAAAATAAGTACACAGATCTAGAACAAAAAACAATTGCTCCACCGATGTGTTTGATAAATATTGTTGACAAGCAAACCCTACTCTGACAACTCCTCCTGGAGGTGGGATATGTGTTAAAGGACTCCCATCTGCAGTAACCATTGCCACCTCAAAACAAACATCTTTGACCTCAACACATCTCCATAAACCTAAAGATTCTACAAGAGAATTCTCTTCCCTATGTGAATAGATGCCTTTATCCAAGGACAAAGAAATCAGAGAAGCCCCAGTAATCAGTTTCCTTTGGCTTGCATCAATTGGTTGGCCTTTCCATAGACAAAAGCATGCAGGATCGCTTTCAAGGTTAAGCAATTTTGGTCTAAGGGAAGGTGACTCAGAGAGCATTAGATCTTTAATATGAAGCCTGGCACCACTGAATGAACTTTGTAAAGGCATGTCAGAACTTCTTGAGGTGTGTTCTGCTTTTCCTATTTCCAGTGGGACAGTAAGATCTAAATCTTTGATGTTAAGCACAAAGGATTTGATTGAAAAATCTGGCAGGACATCACCAGGATTAATAACAATTCCATCAGACAAAAACGAAGCTATTCTTAGGCAGGATTCTTCCTGAAGATGAATCTGAGACAAAAACAGGGAGAAGGAAGGTATTCCATAAAGATTAGAAGATTTTAAGAAAATTATTTCTCAACAAAAAGAATCAGATAAAGAAAGATAGTCTCAACTGTTAGTGGCTGACAGTCAATAACAGTTCTGGCAGCAAAAACTGGTGGGCTTGGAGTGGGTGAGAGCTGGAGAGAATGGAGAGAGATCAGAGGTACACCATGACTTTGCTGCCAGTGTTGGTCTCCCAGAGGATATATGGGAGGACAGAAGTTCTTAGCTGTTGCAGCACCATAATACTCAGTACAGTAATTCACCATCTTAAAAGTAACTAGTTAAATGTAAGCCATTAGGAAACTGTTTTTACCAAATTCAGGAACATGAGAGATATCATCTGAAGTAGTTTGCATTGACGGTTGAACCAATGTACATGGAGGACGTGAAAATGTATCTCTGAAATTAATTTCAAAAAATATATGAGAGAAGTTCAAATAACAACGCCAGGTGTAAATGCAAATTCCATTAAAACCATGCTTATGATGACCGTAGAAATCATAATTCAAACAGGTCCTTGGAACTATGAATATGACCTAATGATAAACCAGTCCACAGACAGATTTAGACATTCTAGAAACATTAAGAAAGACGAGCTAGATAAGATCAGATGGGAAAAAAATCCGCACAAAAAACAGCAAATACAGAAATCCATCCATATGGACAGGGACCGCAACTACTGATATGGGTTAGACAAAACACTTTCATAAACTGGATGATTTCTACGGATGCATATAAATTTAGTGCTATAGAGTCGTGGCAGAGAAAACAAGCTAGACATCATTAAGAACCCAATAAAATTCAGCAAGGGCAATAATTGATGTTCCCTATTTTCAACACATCATGAAACTGTAATCAAGTTAATTTAGCAAGCTATTATTTTGGTACTTGAAGCTTTCAATGAAGATTGCAAACAGATATCTTTCCACAAGTCACATGCTTTTGTCAGTTATGTCCAAGTCTATGATGAAAAAATTGAAAATATATAACATCTCTACCTCAAAAAGAATCCTCCTATCAAAACTCGACTCAAGTGCTTGACATTTTCTCCATCAGAAATACTCACCTGCATGAAAAGATTAAACTTTTAAGAAATTCGTGACATACATGCACCAATCAATGAGCAAGAACCAATGAAATATGAAATAATAAAAAGTTTGTTCAAAGTACCCAGAGATGATACCCGAGAAAAGAACAGTGACTGCATCAAGAGTTCCAGTTGAAACTCTGCAATTCAGATAAATATTTAGAACAAGCTTTGAATATCAAGGGTCAATGAAATATATTTCATGCAGCTGGTCCCTTTCATCAGGGTGACCACCTAAGCATACTAAATAATTTGGAACTTTGACCAAAAAACTAAGTGAAAGAACATACCAGCATCCCTTATGCAAAGGAATATGTGATCCACAACTAGAGAAACTAGAGAACGGCCTGCAGCTTCTGTAGGCCGCTGCCAAGAGAGAATATTCAGTTGACATCTATTTTCTTATTGTTATTTGCTAGATAGGCGACTAAAGTATAATCAGCTTGTGGCAGCTTCATCAACAGTAGACATGTGGGGACCTCATATACACACATGTGTATATAATTACCAAGTACAAACGTATGTATGTGCACATAGACATTTGAAAATACGCAGAAAGAGAAAACAGATAGAAATCATACTTTCCGAGCACTTGGATTCAGATCTCCTCTATTTATACAGACATACAATCCCGTAAAGAAACGGAGAAGAGCTCGCAATCCTGCTTGTATCGAGGAATATTAGCTACAGAAAATACAGATGAGCACACAGAACATTGTAAATAACACTTGCCTGGTTCACTTAAAGCAGGGCAAACAGCTTCCGTTATATGCATCTGAACTTCAAGCCCGAGAGGACTGTTTAGCTCTGTCCTTTGTATTGTGATCTGAAAAGTACCAAAAGAAGCCGAAAACTTGAAACAAATGTTCTCTATTTTCTTTGAGATATTGTTGGTCAAATATCTGAAATTATGCTTAGCACACGGAATCTGCTAAGTGTTTTTAGAACTTAATGCTATAACAACATTCCTATATCTACACGGACTCTCCATGGAAATGGATGATGAATTTGAAAATGTAAATGCAAATTTTTTTACATACATAAGCTTCTCCGGAGATTCCCTCAATGAATCTCTCTCCGCCAAAGAATACTCGCTTTGCACCATCTTCATCTTTCCTAACAGACTCCTCCTGAGAGACAGAGAAGTTCACATCTGCAAACATATCTGGGTGGGGCAGAAGGTCGATAGACAGATGTTCCCACTCAAGTTTCTGCATATTTAGCAGTAGCAGTTATTGGTCATGTACTAATAGAATATAAGATGTTAACTTCTCAAATGACAACAAAAGGAGTACTATGAGACAATCATTCAGGGGTACATAACTTTTAATTGTTATAAGACACATTACAAGTGATTCTGATTTATGAGGTGAGGGATAGACTGAACCACTGAAACATATTGCTACAGTAGTAGTTTCTCAAGGGATGTGGGTAGACAATTAAAACCCAGTTCGCATGGATTCATATTATTTCTTACACATAATTTTGATTACACAGTATACATTTTTTTAAATGCAGAAACAACAAGATGAAAAGTAATAGTCAGTATAAACTGAAAGTTTTACCTTGAACACGTATATGAATTTCTTGTCATTTGAAAAGTCCCTTGCTTCCTTCAGATTCACAACCTGTCACAACGAATACTTCAAGTGAGAATGATGTCGGATATAAATGCACCCAAAGCAACAAATATACAAGATACTCCAGAATGGTTTCCAAATGTAACCTCCCAATTTTCGTTAGTAGTATAAAGCAGAAGGTTGCGAATGGTAATAGAAGCCATAGGTGAAGCCCTGAAAAATGCAGAAAAACAATTTCATGACAATAATTTTTAATAAGAAAGAAATCTGTTCATCTTATGTTTCATGGTTTCAGCTTGTTTTCGACATTAAATCTCGATGTCTTGCCAAGTCGATAAATACCGGCTTATTGTCAATGTCAAATGACAGATTAGAAAGAACCTAGTAGATTACAAGAGTGCCAACATTTTACCAAGTTGATCCTCCTCTTTGCCTGCCACCACCATGAGTTTCAAGTAAGAGATTCACAGTCCGCACTTGCAATGTCATTCCATCTGCAATCTGACACATTGACAGCCAGTGATATGATTAGCACTGATTATCGCTGGGAATAAGATCACTAAAATCGATGCGATTCCTTTTCAGAATCCAGAATATAAATTTCTACGATTATACACAGAGAAGTGATTGACCTTATCAGCAAATCCGTACCCATTAGCAGTACTCGCAGATGAAGAGCTGCACATTGAAAAGAAATATAAGACGGTAGGTCGCCACTCAGGCATAAGACTCAGCAGCAAATGATTAACTACAGATGCACTCGTCCAGCCACTGAGTATACCTGCTTGAGCTTTTAGACGCATCTATGTCATCATTCTCCTCCAAAACAAGGTCGAGCTTATCAATTTGCACAATGATTGGCTCTACTTGCACATAGCTCACCGAAGGCAGCTTCATATGCCGATCAAAATAGAGCATTCAGGATGATCAATGTAATATCAAACATTCAAACTCAACGTAGATTGCACTGTATAGTTAATTAAAACTGAACAATGTAGATCTTTTTCTTCTTCTTCTTCTTCTTCTTCTTCTTCTTCTTCTTCTTCTTCTTCTTCTTATCACGTTGAAACAGCTCGAAAACAGTACTAGTGAAAGTGTGTGTAAACTAAAGAGAAGAAGTGGCTTACAATGATTTCCAATTTGCCAACCCTGGCAGTGGTGACATGTAACGCCGGCGGCAATCCTAAACTGGCATGTAACGCATCGCCATTTATATCTAGCATCGGAAATTCAAAATTAAATCGAAATTGAGCTGAATTCGCAAATTAGATTAGATGAAACAAAGGAGAAGAGGATTGTATTGTAACCTAGATTGGAAAGCTGAGCAGTGCGGCCTTGCAACTTGAACTGATCTCTGGAGAAGGATTTGAGCCAGTATTTAAGCGTGTACTCTAAAGCTCGAGCTAAGATGGATTCCATCTGGGGGCGGAAGGTTCAGATCGGAAGGGGGTGAAAATGGCGGGTGAGGAGATGAGTGGTGACGGCGGTGATACGGTGGCGCCGGAAAATGAGATCGGTGGCGCGTATCTGATTGATGGAGTATAGTAGAGGGAAAGAGTGGTGTAGTAGTAGTGTATCTTCAGGTGATTAACATTTCATTACAATTTGAGAGAGAGATTAAAAAGGAGAATTTTATTTATTGGCACGACCTGCCTGCCACCTATCAATCTTATTTCGCACCCCGATGAAATAAAACGTTGAGCACTCTACTCAGTAGTGCTCTACCACATGGATCCGGGTGGAAAACTATGATCCGGTAATTATTACTCCTCTTCAGTCCAGACTGTCCAGTAGTGTGCCTAATTGAGTGATCATATCAAGTTAAAAAAGGTAAAGTTACATCTTACTAAAAATAAAATTTAAGAGAAAATTACATAAAATATAACTAGCAGTAAATAACGTATGATATATTTGTATATAAGATGAGAGATAAAAATTTTATTTAAAAGGAGAACAGACAACCCAAAGCTGTTATTTATCTCGTGTCGTCATCTTTCTCGAACTTTTTTATCAACGCTATTAATCATCCATCGATTGCCAAACCCAACGACTAGGATAGCCTGACTTTCATCCCCTCCCCCACCCGCCCCCGACACCACTA
>JAYMSP010006315.1:0-11888 GCA_036897095.1 Plantago elongata | reverse complement strand
AGCCGGGTAGTCAAGAGAGAAAATAAACGTAAAAGCGAAAGCGAACAATGGAAGTCGTGTTAGCATTAATTAAGGTTGTTATCGCTAATTATAATTAATTAGTCTTAAGTAATGGTTAGTTATCGTTAATCACGAATTATTAGCATAATTACCGGTCATTAGTAGTTATTATACTGTTGGTCTGTAGTGTTGACAGGAGGGTGATTGCCGCTGGTCGCGGACTGTTATTTAATTTGATAAGTCTGTATTCGGTTAACTTTTGTAGACGTCGACTTGCCGTCGATTAGGGAACTGGAATAATAATATTATTTAATGGTATTATACTGTTAGAACAGATATTGGTTAGATATTGTTAAAGATTGAAAGGTACTGGAACAGACTCGTCGTCTGTGGTCTGAATTTATCTGTTAGGAGTTATACCGGATATAGGTCGTTATGCTGAGACAGACTTGTCATCTGTTGCACTGGTTAGGAATAAAATACCGGATAATTTTTGAAAGTGAAATAAAATATCATCTTGCCCGTTTTAACAGAAAAAGGTAATTCGTCAAAGCGTTTGTAGCCGAGTGGTAAGCTGAGACACCCCGTAACCATGAGGTCACGGGTTCGATTCCCCGAAATGGGTGATTATATTCTCTGAATAGAGATTTGTGGTGATTTGCCTCTAGAATCGATTGATAAATTCGTCTTGTTCAACAATTGTAATTGTAATGCTATATTTCATGTTCAATAATAATTTAAAAAAACAGAAAAAGGTAATTGAGGTCAAATTGTCAATTAGTGTCGTTTAGTTTAAACGTCGAAAACATAATTAAATAAAATGTCAGAATAAGAATAAGACCCGGATATTAAGTCCGTACGTCATAAGATAAAAGAATATACTAGGAGGTCGTTAGAAAATATGAAAAGTGTCGGGAATCCTTTTAAGTTATTGAGTAGTATTGTTATCTGTTTACCAGGAACTTCAGAAGCCCCTCATGCACCCGACACATACGGTGAGTGATAACTGGCTTTCGGCATCAGGCCCTGGGAAAGATAAAGTTCCACCTTTCATCGCCTTTCAATTCCTGCACCTATTCCGTTGCTACTGTTCATTCCTCACATATTCATACCTGTACCTGTTTACCTGTCTGACTGTCTAACCCTGACTATGACTACTCGACGACGATAGACTGACTCCGATTCGATTACTGACTACGGTTTCTAACTGCATAACTGTAGACGACATGTATTAGGAAACCGTACCGGTATTGACTCGACACTTTAAAATCTTAGCTAATGATTTCAACTGTACACTGAGGCCGTTTTATTGATCTCAGTTACCGACCCTGACCCTGTTGACTAATCATGTTTATTGATACTGTTACTGATCCTGCACATTAATCCTGTTACTGATCTTCATGCACTGCATTGCACGAAAACTTCATGCCAGAGAGAACTTGTTCTCTAACAAAGTTACAATCTATTTCTAGATGTTTTGTTCTTTCATGGAAAATAGGATTCTTTGTTAAATGAATTGCTAATTGATTATCACAATATAAAACTATTGGTTTCATAAGCTGAATGTGAAACTCTTTGAGCAAAGACTTAAGCCAAATTATCTCACAAGTAGCAAGTGAAAGTGCTATATATTCAGCTTCTGAAGAAGATTTGCTAACAGTTGTTTGTTTCTTACTTTTCCAACTTATGAGTGAGGTGCCTAACAACATACAATATCATGATGTAGATCTTCTAGTATCAGACAAGAAGCCCAATCTGAATCACTATAAGCTGTCAATGACAGTTCATTAGTAGAAGAGAAAAATATGCCTTGACCTGGAGCATTCTTTAAGTATTTGAGTATTCTGAAAACTACTTGAAGATGAGTCTTTGAAGGTTTCTCCAAGAATTGACTCAACACACCAACAACAAAAGTGATATCTGGCCTGGTGATATTAAGATGTATCAACCTACCAATGAGACTTCTGTAAAGAGTGATATCATTCAAAATTTCTGAATCATTGTGAGTAAGTTTAAGATTCAACTCCATGGGACTAACAACTGGCTTGCAATCAATTAAACATGTGTCAGTAATTAACTCTATAACATACTTTCTTTGGCATACATGTAAACCTTCAGGTTTTCTGCTAATCTCTAAACCAAGAAAATACTTTACTGGACCTAAATCTCTTATCTTACATTGTTTATGAAGCATTTTCTTTACTTCAGTAATGAGCTCATTAGTAGAATATGTTATGAGACTATCATCTAAATAGACTAATAGAGCTGTGAAACCTTGTGAACAAGTCTTTGTGAATAAAGAATAATCAGATTTAGACTGATTAAAACAAGATCTTGTAAAGTTGATGAAAATTTGTGATTCCACTGCCTGGATGCTTGTTTCAAACCATACAATGATTTATGCAGTTTAAAGACTAGAATTTTGTCTTGTGAATCTTCTTGTGTAACCTGTGAACCAGTAGCAGATGTATGGTTCTTCGCCCCTTGAAACAAGTATCCTGAGGAATCTCCATGTATATATCCTCATCAAGATCATCATTAAGAAATGTATTTTTTACATCCATTTGTTCACAACCCCAAAACTTAGATGAAACTATAGCAAGAAAAGTTTTCACAGTTGTGAGTTTAGCTACAGGGCTAAAAGTTTCTACATAATCAAAACCAAACCTTTGAGAATAACCCTTTGCTACTAATCTGGCTTTATATTTATCAATAGAGCCATCATGATGATATTTCAGCTTAAAAACATATTTACATCCTATAGGTTTATGACCAGATGGAAGAGGAACAACTGACCAAGTATGATTGTCCTCCAAAGCCCATAGCTCTGCATTGATAGCTTTAGTCCATTCAGGTGATTTAATAGCCTGTGAATAATTTGTAGGTTCAGTGATAGCAACAATATTTGCTGATAGTTTAGAAGATATAACTTTAGAACCAGAGGATCCACAGCTGATCAGGTTAGGAAAGCATATACTTGGTCTTTGGATGGGTTTATAATTTGTATTGTCTCAACCAGTTTGTTTTTTAGTCTTGTTAAACCTGTTCAACCTGTTTTGTTAGAAGATTTTCAAGCTTCCTTGTGGTATGTAAATTGTTCACAGGATGAATTACTTGGTGGATATATTTCTAGACAGTCTCTGCAGATTTTTGTTCCATCAGGCGGCAGATATGGCAAGGAGAATAATATTTGGCACAGGAAAGTGAGTTTCACAGCACAGGACACGCAAGGCACAGGTCAGGCAAATTATCTCTTCAGATAAGAGCAGGCTCGGCACGGAACATGGCAGATTTGGCAATGGGTAGACGTGATCCATCAGCTATTTCCACGGCACAGAAATAGTACAGGAATGACAGTACCTATTCAAACTCTCTGGCACAAGATGAAAAGTCTCAAACAGCACAGAAAATTCAGTTCAGACACTGCACCACATGGAACAGATATATCAACCCAGGTACTGTATTTTCTATCACGGAAATTTCAAATGGCAAGCAAGGGCAGTTGGCAAAACATCTGGCACATCAACTTTGAACTTAGACGTAACTTTTGGCACCGCACGTACGAGAACACTTTCAACACATATGCAGGAAGGCATTCTTTTGGGATTCTATCTGAGGCTGATTTCATATATTTTGTCTCTAGTCTAGATATGCCTCGGATAGGTTTAGTAAATGGTGTAAATGGAGGTTCCATAGTGGTTAGAGTAGCAAGTTGGGTATTTTGGTGGAATGTAATTATTTTGCGACTATTGGTGTACGTGGGTTCTCTCAAACCGCCATGATTATTATATATATATAAAAACCCGAGAGTCTAGGCTCTCTTATTATAAAAAAAAAAAAAAATATTTGCTGAGAAAGCTGATTCAGAAGGTGATAAATGATTATAAGAAATATAATTAGATATGAGATGAGCTGAAGATCTAGGCTTATGAGTAATTGTATGATGATAAACTTTGAATTTAGCAGGTGTGACCACTTTTCTAGAAGAAGATCTCAGTTGTGGTGAAATGCTATCAAGAGAGGATAGATCTAAGATGATCAGAAGGAGAATTATGAATAACAATCTGATGATCAGATGATGTACTGATATGATCAGGTGAAGAGCTGATATAATCAGGTGAAGAACTGATTTCTGGGGCATCATCTGAAGATGAATCAAATATATTTTCATTTGAATTATTTGGTTGAATTATTCTTTTTGAAATGTCCATCTATGGAAATCTGTGTCTGCAGAAGAATGTAAAAATCTGTAGAAGACTGATTCATATTTTTGTTTGAATATGGATAAATGTGTTCAAGAAAACAAACATCTTTAGAGACTATAACTCTGTGATTATCAAGAACATAAAGCTTATATCCTTTAATATGAGGTAGATAACCAATGAAGACACATGGAATGGATCTTTGATCAAATTTTGATCTCAATTGTGAATGAGTAGAAGCATAACAAAGTGAACCAAATGTCTTCAAAGAATTATAATTAGGTTCTTTATTGTAAAATTTCTTATATGGACTGATATTGCCTAATAAGGGTGATGGTATTCTATTGATAAGATAAGCTGCAGTAAGTACAACATCTCCCCAAAACTTTAAAGGTAAACAATATTGAAACATAAGAGCTCTGGTTGTGTTCAACAAATGTTGATGCTTGCGCTATACTACATCATTTTATTGTGGTGTATATACACAGCTTGTCTGGAGAATAATTCCCAATCTCTTGAGTTTAGGAGAAAGAACAAGAAACTCAGAACCATTATAAGTTCTGAACTGTTTGATTCTTGTTTTATGCTAAGTTTCAATGAGAGTAATGAAATTCAATAATATTGTTTGAACCTCAGATTTACTGGTGAAAAGATGAATCCTGGTGAATTTAGAGTAGACATCCACCAATGTGAGAAAATATCTATGACCATTAAGAGAACACATTGAATATGGACCCCAAACATCAGCATGAATTAAAGAAAATATAGAAGTTGTTATCGTGGTGCTGACAGGAAAAGATAATTTCCTCTGTTTAGCTCTTAAACAAATGGTACAATCTGCATTGTGTTTGCTATCTACATTACAACAGTCAATAAGTTTAATTCTTCGATAAGATTGATGGTCTAATCTTGCATGCCAAAGCTGACTGGAAGTGTGCATAGTATTAGCATGACCCGCAGACTATAAATTATTATGCTGAAAATCTGAAACTACATCATCTATTTGAGGATTATTCTTATGAAAAGTAAGACTAGATAGTTGTTTTATACTCAACACAAACATAGATTTGTATCTTTCAGCCAGACCAATCTTTATCTTTGAAGAAATCTCCTGTAGAAGACACTCATCATGAGTAAAGATGAAATGAAACAACCTTGTTTTAGTGATTTGAGTAACATAAATGAAGTTAACTATGAAATCTGGAACATATAGAACATTTTCAAGAGTTATATGGTTTGAAATATGAACATTGCCTGTCCTTGTTACTGCTAACTTAGATCCATCAGGCAACTGAACTGAAGATTGAACTTGAATGACATTTGATGTGAATAAATCAGGATTACAAATAACATGATTTGTAGCTCCTGAATCTATAATGAAATATTTATGCAGATTGTGAGTGGTTGAACAAACAATTCTAGCAGGAAAAGTACAAGTGTATTTACCTCCCATGGTGTGATAAGTTGCAGCTGAATCACCCTCTTCAGCATGTTGATCTTGTGAGATAGATCCACTGGCAGCAGTTGGTTGATCCACACCTTGTTCCAGCATCCTCATGAGATGATTCACCTGAGTTTTGAGCATGTTGTATTGAGTGCTCATATCAGAAGATGTGCTAGCTACATTATTGGCATAATGAGGCCTGAAGACATTAAACTAAGAAGTGTTAGTAAAATCACTTGATTGGCCATAAGTCCAGATCCTCTTGCATATGTAGGTCTTTTGGTAAACTTGAAATCACCGGGAAATCCTATAAGCTTATAACATTTCTCTACAGTGTGATTAGTAAAGCCACAATGAGTACATCTCAACTCCTTTCCCTTTCTCTTGAATCATTGTGGAACTGTGTTCTGGCGCATGTGGTAAGTAGAAGAGTTGCCACCATAGTTAGACACATTATGCCTTGAATTCTTCTTGCATTCTTCAGTGAGAATGATGGAGTAAGCTCTTTCAAGTGAAGGTATAGGCACCTGCATGATGATTTGGCCTCTAATGCCATCATAAGCTTTAACTAAGCCCATGAGAAACTGAAAAACTTGATCAACTTCACTGATTTTAGCAACATTGGTTAGGTTGAGACAGGTGCAGCGTCCATAGGTACACCATTCACTAATGGGAGGTGGCCTGTGCATGTGAAGTTCTTCCTAGATACTTGAAAGCTTAGTGAAATACTCCATTACAGATTGTGAACCCTAAACAAACTGGCTAAGAGCTAACTGCAGCTCATAAATCCTCACATTGTCAGTCTGAGAGTATCTTGCCTCTAGTTTATCCCATACATCTTTAGCATACACACTCTGTGCTATAGTACCCTTCACCTCATCAGTCATTGAGTTGTGAAGCCATGACAATATGAGACTGTTACAACGTAGCCAGGGCAGATACATAGGCCTCTCAATCAAAGGCCTGTTACAAGTGCCTTCAACAAAGCCTAACTTGTTTCTGATAGACAATGATAAAGCCATATCACGCATCCAACATATGTAATTAGGACCTTTCAGAATGTTCTTAATGGAACCTGATGTGGCAGTATCATGAGGAAACAGATGATAAGGACTATCTGGATTAGTATGATCCAGATCCTTATCAATGCTGACATGAACATGTGACTCAGTTTGATTCTCATTAGTTGTCATTGTGTTAATCAGATGTTGAAATGCTTCTGAAATGTAGAATTTTATGAGCAACAATCCGTGATTATCAATGTGTGAAAACTATATATTGAAAACAAATACTAATTGAAGAATTTCTGATGAATTACTAGTGCCAAATGAAGAAACAGATAAACACACACTTCTGAATGATTTATGAACTACCTGTCAAACAATGATATCATGAACATATATTTACAGAAGAATTAGAGAAACTTCATCAATAAACTCGATCTAATGACAAATCAACACAGATTTTAACAAATAATGGAACTGTACTTTGTTGATTGACTAGAAATCGCTCAAATCTCAAAGAGTATAAGATGAACGCAATCAGTCTATCAAATCATCGATCGAACAAGATGTATATGTTCTTCGATTGATTTAGTAAAGCTTTGCTAATCAACACTAATTGTAATCGAACAAAATTCCGTTCAAGTGAATAAATCAATCAGAGATTGGTGAATGAAAATCAAAACAGAAAAATCAGAAACTCAACACAGAGCTCTGATACCATATCAGAAAAGTGAATTGCGGAAGACATTGAACAAACTTACAGTATCGATGATGGTGATGAAGAACGATGAAGACAGTGATGAACAATGTAGATGAATGAAGAGAATGATGTAAATAACTACCTGTTATTATTGATGATTGATGAACCATACAATGTTACAGATAAGATTCTAAGCTGCAAAATAAAAATATCTACAGATATATATATAGCTTGAAGAACTGAGAATCAGAACTTCCTAATCTACCCTCAATCATCTATATAGATCAAAGAACTATATACATGGACTAACAATCTATACAAGAACTCAATTCAGTATATTACAAACTATACTTGAAACTATACAACACCAAAATGAATCAAACTGTTGACAAGTTCATCCACTAGCTCTGTTTCTTGTTCTCTTCTGCAGACCTGTTCTTCTTCATGATTTTGATCCACACCCGATTGAGAATGCGCAACCTGAGTGGAGACCTCCAAATTTAATTTTGATGGGTCCATCTTGCGGAATCCATCTGCAGCAGGTCTGGGATTGTTGGCAGAAATAGCACCGGCTCCTTGGTAGCTTGGCAACGGCGCTGGATTTCCCATATAAAGAACCCAGCAGTGGCTGAAGCAATGGTTGCTCGACATGCTTCTTTTCTTGCACGAGCCTTGGGCTTCAGGAATGTTATCGTCAAGGGCGATTGTCTACAATTCATCAAGGCTCTCCAATCTGATCTTGAGGATTTTTCTTGCATTTGAAATTTTTTGAAAGACATTAAACTTTGTTGTCGTTCTTTTAATTCTGTTTGGTTTTGTTTTGTTCCTAGAATGGGAAACTCTATTGCTCACTCCCATTCTAGAAATGTTGTGGCTGATACCGATGGTGAAGGTATTCTACCATCTGATGTGAACTGATTACTCTAGCCTTTTTGGCTTTTCTTGCTAATGAAATGGATGATTTTCCCAATATATGTAATACCTATTGTTGATGATGAAGGCATGTGAGCAGTTAGTTGATTGCCAACATTGATGTTCCTTCAACCGTTACTCAGGAGCTGAAAGAACACACTTGGCAACCACTATCAGCCAAGCCTTTGTTCCTTCACAAAGCTATTCCCACTCTGGCATTGCTTGTTGAACTACGAACAAAAGTATCTCGGTCGGTTTTGACGATTCCCTCTGCTGGTGGAGTCCAGGTAGTAGGTGAATATGGTGGTCTCGAGCTACTAAACCCTGCCAGATCCGATTTGAGTGCTGCAGTGTGTTGGCGAATTCAATAATTTGACTCGTATGCATCACACTATCTTAATGAAAATTTCGATTTTTATTAGCTCACATACCCCCACCAGTACGAGCAGATCTCCAATGGTTCTCAAGTAATTGTCATCCTGATTGTTTTAGTCCAATCCCAAAAATCATTGTATCAGCCATTAGCAAGTCATTAGCGGAATGGTTCTTCTGCACATGCATTGATGTTTAGGTGCTATCAGAGACAAAACACACTACATCCATGACCACCCCCCCTACATTGAAGATTAGTTCGAACAAGTAGAGCAATTCGCAGAGCTCTCCAGAAAAAAATTCTTGATTAGATTAGAAATTATAAGTTTCCATAGCTAATCCCATGTTTCTATGATTCTATCACATAAATGCTACTCCACCCCCTTTCTTTATTGTTTTCTACAACCTTCATCTACTTAGCTAGGTATTAACTGAATCGGTCATAATAATGTATGTGCTTTGTAAAGTGCCAAAAATTAACATTTACCGTATGGATCGTAGTTAGCGGAACATTAAGAATAACATCCGCATCCTCCACCAAAAAAAAACTCCTTACCATTTCAATATCCAATAGCCACTACTCCATAAATCCAATTATCGCATCAGACGTAACTGCTTCACCAAAGCTAAAGTTGCACTCCTACTCTTCCAAGAGAACAAAAAGTTACCTTTGGAGGAGGAACATGGGCGGACCTAGGCTCAAGCTACACAATGCTTGAGCCACACCCACACACCCGATTTCTCCGTTGTTGGTCATATATTGGTACTTTTGTCAAACACTTAAATTTCAACTTTTATAATACAATATACAGTTAAATTTCAATTTTATGAAGTATTTTAACTCTTGATATGTATAAATGAAATTTTATGGTGATATTAGATGGTATTTTTTTTTGTTTGAGTACTGTATATTTCAAATGAATTTGTATCGTTCATGATTAGTCACACGTTGTTTTAATTTCTGGTTCCACCCCTGGGGAGGAATGAAGAATGTCAGGAATAAGAAGTAGTTTCCTTAAGGGATTACTTCATCGATTTCATTTAAAACTTTTTGTGTTTTCATTTTGAATATTCCAATTAAAACTTTCAATTTTCTTTTATGGAAACCCACTATCTAAATTATTAATACTTAATCACTCTCTTACATATTTTATAATTTTTCTTTCAAACTTTTTACTATACACTTATTACTTTATCTATATAAACCATTTTTTTCCTCAAACTTCTTAAAATTTGTGCAAATAAAAAATGAAAAGTTTTAAATGGAATGGAGGGAGTATATATTACATAGACTACCCATTTAGAAGGGTATTTTAATACCTCTTAGCCGAACAATTACATTTGAATTCATTTTCGATTTTTTAAGTTGACTAGTATAATTAAATTGTTTCAAACACAATAACCAAACATGTGCTTATGAAATTCTAAACAATTAAATGACTTAAAAAAACAAATCACTATCATCTTCTTCAACCTTCTCCAACTTCTTTCTTCCTCCATCTCCTCCAAATTCTTCTCTTCTACCCTGACATATTTATTCTTCTTCCTTCTCTTTTTTCCTTCAATTCTATTTCTATATTAAATTATTAATATGACATTTCACCACTAACTCTAACAAAACTGTTATTCTGCTCCGGTCCAGAGCGGAGCTAATAACGCTCTAAATTTAAAGTTGTAATATGATCAATCAGAGTTGTTTCAAGCTCCAATTTCAAAAAAATCATCTTTGACTCTTATTTTCAATTTTCAATTTTGATGTTCAAATGAAGTTCGGATAAAATTTATCAAAATTGAAACATACATAAGTTTGGGGCTTAGTTGCATTTTTTTTTAAAGTTATGGGTGAAAAATAAAAATTATATCAATTGACTTGAATTAATGTTTTAGTGTTTAGCAACTTTAAATCAATTAATTTTAGAGGGGTAAAATTGACTTTATCAGATTTTAATTCGAATTTGATCAAGTTTGTAGATTAAAATATAATTATTTTACATCTAATCAGATGAAATAATAATTATTTAATTAAATGATACTAATGATACGACATCTAAAAACATGAAATTTGTGTAATGATCGGGATCCAAGAAGAATATTAGTTCGCTAACGAGTTTTGGTGAATTAAAATTTAAAATAATTTTAGAATTGAGTCGATTTAGGATTCAAATTAAATTAAATCCTTGAAGTCATTTGACGAACGTTTAATAAATAAAGAAATAAATACATAGATTTTAAAGAATGTAACAAGTCAGAACAATTTAAAGTTTTATGAAGAAATTTTCGACGCGCGAATTATCAAACGAAGAAGAGAATAAAGAAGAAAAGGGTTAATGAAAAAGAAAAATCGGGAGACTTCTTCTCCAGCCCTTCACGCTGCCCGCTCTTATTCTCCTACTCCACCACCACACTTGCCCTCCGATCCGCCACCATCAACCTCTCACCACCACCCTCACCGACGACCAGCACCCACCGAGTCGCCTCCTCCATCTTCGTTCACTCTCAATTCGCTATCGTTTGCTCCACCTTGCTTCATTCGCGACGCCAATCACCAGTCACCACCACCCAGTCCTCTGCAACGATCGACTTCGATCGCCACCACCGCTCCCCCACTCCAGTCGTTGCTGTCCCACTTTAGCCGCCTGCGCCTCTGCACGGGAAGTTGGACGAATTTTGGGGGAAACGGAAACCCTTTGATTTCTGCGCCGGTAAGTTTCATCTCTCGGTTCGATTTCTGGGTTGGGTATTCGATCGTTATCTTGTTTTGTTGCTGGAATCGTATTGTCTTCCTGCCGTGTTATTGTTTACTGGCAGTACTCTGTTCTTCTTTTATGTTCCCTACTTTCTTTGATTTCGAACTGTAAGTGATGGAGTCTGTGGTTGTCTGTATTTCCGTGTCGATTTATTGTTCAATGTATTCTTGCTCTGCTTCGTACAGTCTGTGTTGCTCGACTCAGCCTGCTGTGTTATCCACTGTGAATTGCTGTGATATATTGTTTTCCCGTTTCGATATTCTGACTGAGTCGCTGTGGTTTGGCTTACTCTGGTCCGTTTGAATTCGTTTGTTGTGTTAGAATTACCCTGTCTGGTGGGTGCCTTGTGCAGTTCAACTACTGCTCGGGTCTTTTCTGTGTGTTGTTGTTGGTCTCGAAATTTCCTTCTTGATCCTCGAATTTGTTAAAACCTTGTTAGTGGTCTGGGTGTTCGATTACATGTCTTGATGAGTAGCCTTGGTTTGGCTGGCATGTTCTGTACAAGTT